>CM034007.1:1435090-1503569 GCA_019603395.1 Cyrtorhinus lividipennis
AGGAAAGCTGTGAACGACGATCATGTTATTAATTAATATAAGTACCATAATGAGGTGAAATATAAAATTTCATTTCAATCTACATCACGCAGTTTTTAGATCCTATGCTAAGTAGTTTGCCTATGAAATATCTGCAGCCTGAAACGGCTTCACATTAGTGATGAAGACTGTTGTAGAGAATGACAAGTAGACTAGAATGCTATTTATTCAGTAAAAGGATTATTGTTAACTACAATTTGGTATGATTGAGGGGTGTATACTCGTACACATACAGGTTCCTAGTGTTTCATGTGTGAGTAGGTAGAATTATTTCATACAAATCAACGCACAAAAGCTTTTCGTACTTATAATCCTAAATATCGAAGTAAATCCGGTCGCTGGATTGCAGTTATTGTATAGATCGAATCGGTCATAGAATTGGGGGAAATATATTATTCCCCACCAAGAAGTTTTTCCAATATTTGTAGTTAGATGGGTATAGTGCCAGTGGTTTCACTTTTTGACTAATTGACGATAGGTATTAGAAACGATAGTATCCTTTTTATTTGTGTGAAGTTCTTTAGAAGAATCAGCAGAAAGATGCCATGAGTAGATGTGCCTCTCCTGAGGTAGCCTTTCCATCGCCATAAAGAGTAAATGAGCACAAAGGAAAACGCAACTTGCGAATTAAACGTGGCAATATGAAAATAAATAGGAATGAAATAAAAAGACAACACAACAGCAACAAGTTATTCGTGATAGGAGAGGCAGCTCCTGATAGCAGAATAAGGAGCGGTTACCGAGTATAAGGAGCAGGTACCATGCAGTAGGGATGGGTATCAAACTAAAAATTGATTATGGACATCAGTTACTCGTTTGGTATTGGAAACATCGATTAATTGTCCTAAAAACATTGATTAATGTAGCCTTTACAAATTTGTTTTAATTGTAGAAGCATAATAGGCCAAGTTGGTTTGGTTAGGTAGCGTCCCTAGTCACTGTATGTTTCCTTCAACAACATGACTGACTGTGGGCTCTGATAACTGGAGATAAGACCTAATCACAGCTCAAGGACAAGACAAAAGCTGTGATTGGTCCCTGATCTTGTGATCCCAGTTGACCGAAACTCCATCTTGGCAAGTTGACCAATATATGCCAAAAAGTTTCCACTGGACAGGTTTTCAGAAGAATCAATGAAAATGTGATAATAAAAACGTATAATACAGTGAAAAGCAACATCATAATTTCATACATTGGTCTTGAAAGCTTAAAAAGTGTTAAAAGCAAAAAATTATTCACTTATTTATGTCCCTAGATCGTGTAAAATGGAATAATCCACCAATCGTAAAAACCTCACTGATTAATTGTCATCAAATCATCAATGCTGCGATTAATTGACGCTATTTAACATTTAAGCGTTAGCCGCCATTGACAAATTTCATTTTTTGTCAATATTGGATGTGGAAAACTATCGATAGCATTCTGCAAATTTGATGGTGTTGAAGTGGACCTAAATCTTGCTTCAAAGATGTTTACCGTTCTAGTTGAAATTTCTTGTTCAAATAGGAGACATTCGTTTCATTGGACATCTATTTCAAAATCTGATCCTATCGATAGTCACGACCAAACTATCGATAGTGAGTGATAATAAAGGATATGGAGGACAGTTAAGCATCACTATTGCCATTTTATCCATGACATTTTTTCTTAGATTTTCCCCACATGAAAGCACTTGCATTGGTTGCTCTGTTTAGGTAAAAACAGTGTTGCCACATTTTTATACCTCAAAATCAAAATTTGTATAATTACCTCCTTCTTGTTAGCAAGAATCAACTTTTGTCTTCAATTTCGTCAGTTTATCGAATTTTTTTAAACTAAAAACGCTTTTTTGGTGAAAATTTATCATCGAACGTAAAACATCGATGTTTCTATACTATCGACTATCAATGGCCATCACTAATGAGTGGGGGAACTGGTCGGGGCTCGTTGAGGTGGGTCTTGAACCACTTGTGTATTGCCTAAATGATATATATCAGCATAACAGTACATTTGCTGCTTCCATTGGGAACCTTTGTTGGAAGTAACTCGCAGTATATCAACAGTACCGGGTAAATCACTAGTATATGGGGCGCAGTGATAACGGCGGCATAGATATTGAGAGCCCACAATCGATTGTAGGTGATAACCTCATATATGTTGTCATATTTTCATTAAAAAAATCCTAAATAGTTATAAATTCCATGAAAATAATCTTATGAGCAATTAAACCGGGGATTGGGTGACATATAATATGTGTGCAAATTCAATTTTCTATCATCATCATCCATCATGTCATAGACTGAAGGAGTGACATCAGACGGACAATCGATCAGTTTGTTCCTTGTTCGAGTTCGATAGTTCGAGTGAAATCGATAGTTTGTTATCTCTGCCCATATATTAGAGTTCAGCCCAGTACCGTTCAGTAGTAATATAGGAATGCTTTTCATTTGAATAATGTAGCTCACTGATACTACTTCACGTTTTCTGTTTATCACATAAGTAACTAAACAATAATATCCGCACTAGGATGCTTTATATACTTAAATCGATTCACGGCTGTGCTTTTAAACACGCTCATCTTGTACATATCATCAATCATCATCATTTATCAATTTTCTCTTCCAGACGAACTCAAGCACAACAAAGACCGCTACAAGAATTTGGCCGACGACATGGATTCCACTTTTGCTGAACTTACTGGCTTTTAATCGACCACTAACCTGTTTATATCAACTATATCAACAACAAATTTCCCTTCATTGTCGTATCCCATTACCTACCAAACATACTGTAGAAAAATCACACAGTTCAACTATTCGGCATTCAGGTACAGAGCAAAGTTCAATATTCGATGGACGTGGCATGTTTTATGTTTTTTACAATCTTCAAGTTTTTGAGTTTTTGTCAATAATGCGAGCTCGACGAAATGAGAATGGCAATTTGAAGGTACTATGTAAAGAAAAGGCTCAAAAGGCAAATCGGGTGATAAGCTCGATAAGTTCTGTGCTCTACTGTCCATATTTTACCACAAAACATTGACAAGTTTCGTTTTACTCTACTTTTACCTTCTGGTTTTACTTCCTCTCTCCTTCTGTTTCATCATCACAATTCCCTCATTATGATCATCATCTGTTTTTATGAAAATTAAACAATTAACGTTGTAGACGCTTATCCTTCACACTTCTTCTCTTCCAGACGAGCTCAGCCACAACAAAGATCGCTTCAAGAATATGGAAGACGACATGGATTCCACTCTTGCCGAACTTACTGCCTTCTAATCGCTCACTAACCGCTTTATTTCCGTCAAAAAAAGTTATATTATCATTAACGTATCAGTATAGTCTTCAGAAAATCACACAGTTCGACCCTTCTACTCGACAGGTATATACAAAGTAAATTTGAATATGAAATGGGAATGGCATGTTGATGGTGTTTCTTCTCCATCGGACTTTTGATGGGAGTTTTGATTGTGGATGGTCGACCGACGAAACATCGATCAGTGACGAATACAATTTATTTTGATAAATCAACTTATTATGCAGTTCAGGAAGGGCCATCTATGATAGGAATCAGGTTTTTATAGGTCATGGATTTAATTTCTTAATTTATAAATTCTTCCATGAGTCGATGCAACTCATTTGCAACAAAAAGTGTCTCCAGGACTTATCTTTTTAGAGGCTTTTTTCGAGTTATTTTCGACTTTAGGGATTTTTCATGCAAAAAGTCAATCTCAAGATTAGCAAATGTCCGTACGCCGTCCGTGCCGTTTTCGGTAGTAGAAAATTTTCTAAAAATCTGAAATTTTGGTCAGGGACCCGTTTTTGGCTCTAGTTGGTCCTTGAAACTTTTCAACCCAATCGGACGAAATTTGGGTTGGGTAGGGGTTGAAATATGTATTTTGAAGAATGGGTTTTTGAGATTTTTTGCAATCTAGGCGTGTGGGGTATCATTTTTGACTAAATTTTGGACGCTGAATCCAATGGAAAAGGTCCCAGAGCTATTGGCACCCACTGGAAGAGGTTATGGGTCAAAATGGGTATCTATTATTTTTCGTATTTGACGACCAGAACTTCTTTAATAATGATAATCGAGATAATCTCAAATCTGAGTACACCGTTGGAAAGAGCGTCAAATTTCCCTTCTAATGACCCCATCAGCATCTTCAATTAATTACTGGTACTCGCTAATTCAGTCTGAAGTTAGGAAATGATGAAAACGCGAAACATTGTCAATTTTCTGCCGGATAAAAAGATACATTTCTCCCCAAGAAAACTTCAGCGTTCATTCGTGGAAAAACGTCTCCAAAATACCAGCTTTTCAACGGTACATTTCAAATTTGTTGTTGTCCTATAATTTAAGGGTAAAATAACGTGTTTTACAGGCAATTTTTTCAACCGAAATCGTGGTTTTTCCATGAAAATATCAAATTCCATGAAGGTAATGTGCTGACACTCGAGAGTATTCCGTATTTACATGAAAAAACGCTACAAATTCTTTCAGAGGAGTTGGTCATTACTCGGACAATGAGAATGGAGACTCATTCCAATTATTCAGCGTCCAAAATTTAGTAGAAAATGATACCCCACACGCCAGGTAGCAGAAATCTCAAAAACCCACATTCGAAATAGGTAGATCGATACCCATTTTGATCCATAACCTCATCCGGTGGGTGCTGATCATTCCGAAATCCGTCTCATTGGATTCAGCGTTTAAAATTCAGTCAAAAATTATACCTCAAACGCCTGGATCGCCAAAAATCTCGAAAATATGCCAAATCAAAGAGGTCTTTCTGCACGAAAACTTCGATTATTCAAGGAATAACCAACCAAAAAACCACGATTTTGGTTGAAATGTCCAGTTTTATCCACTTAAAACGTCATTTATACCCTTGAATTATGTCACAAAACTACATGTGAATATACCTTCAGAAAGCTGGTATTTTGGGAAGGTTTCTTTACCCGGCTGAATATTGACGTAATAACGCGATTTCAATCATTTCCTAACTTTAGACTGAATTAGTGAATACCAGTACTCAATTATTGACCCACCAGAAGGAAAAATTGACGCTCTTTCCAACGATGTTCTCAGATTTGAGATTATCACGTAAATTGAAGAAGTTATGGCCGTTATAGGCACGTCAAACACGACAAAAATCTTAAATCGTGAACGAAACCTCCAAAATGAAATGTCCTGGAGACACTATTTGCTGTAAATAAGTTGTAGAATCAACCTCTTGAAGGTTATGAACCTTTAACGTGAACCTAAATGATTTATGGAAACCCCCAACTTATCAGTTCACGTATCAGTTAGGGATTTCCATCAAAGAATAATGTTCAGAAGAGACTGAACCCTGTTCTTGTTGCACCGTTTCGAGCGCTACCTCCCGGCCTGCCAGTCAACTCCTAATCTCTCCGCCATCTTGTTTTGATTGTTAGTTCCAAGTAGTGTCAAAGTTCCTAGCCTTGTGTCACATTAGGTTATATTTGGGGTTTTATTTGTCACATTAATTTTTGCTTTGCCAAATTTCAGTCATTACAAAATTCATAAGACCAAAATTAATTTAAAAATAATAAATACAAAGACTTGCTGTTCATTTTTATTTTATGATTATAGGTACAAAGATTCATTTTATTTATTAGCTAAAAATACAAATTTTGAGGCAAAAAGTCCAGGATGGTGGCCAAGATTTCACTGTATGTGAAGATTTGGAAGGAAGTAATCAGAAAAACGTTGCAAAGTTGATTACACTTCTTGCGATTATAATTTTTTTTCACATATTCAGCAATGTTCCGACTAATGTTGGTTGAAAATGAAATAGTTCTGAACTTTTTGACCCCTGAAATCATGAAACGTAAACAAAGTTTAGGCAAAATAGATTTTCTAAAAAAAAAAAATTAATAATAATAACAGTAGGTAAATGATAAATAAATGATAAATACAAGACTTGCTGTTCATTTTTATTTTAATTTAACAGGTTCAGAGATTAATCTTATTTCTTATAGCTAAAAATACAAATTTTGAGACAAAAAATCCAGAATGGTTGCCAAGGTTTCACTGTATGTGAAGATTTGGAAGGAAGTAATCAGAAAAATGTTGCAAAGTTGATTACACTTCTTGCGATTATAATTTTTTTCACATATTCTGCAATGTTCCGACTAATGTCGGTTGAAAATGAAATAGTTCTGCACTTTTTGACTTCTGAAATCATGAAACGTAAACGAAGTTTCAGCAAAATAGATTTTCTAAAAAAAAAAAATAATAATAATAATAATAATAACAGTAAAAATAAACCAAAACCAGAGTTGAAGGGGAAAGAAACATTATGCACAGTAGTTGCATTCAATACTCATTTGGCGGGAAACGAGTAGTTTCTCAATATCCCACGAGGTAGCGCTCGCAGCGGTGCGCAACCTGCTCAGCCTCTTCTATATAGTGCTTCCAGTAATCGATGAATTCCCATAGTCATAAACAAATTTTGTATCAAATTACAACAGCAAAAAGGGGTTTTTAATAGGCCCTTCAAGGTTATACTACTGTTTCACTTGTTTCCTGTGAACATTGTATGGTAATGGTGGCATTGATTATTTAGTAAATTTCATAATTATTCAGATTAATCAGTACCCATCACAATTTTGGTATTTGTAAACTCGTGTGAGAAACAACAAAGAGAACTGATTCACGGTTTACGAATTATATTGACGAATAACGCAAAAACGAATAGTACGGGACGTTTTGCTATCAGTTATTTCTTTTTATTCTTTCAAAAGAGAATAACTCACATTTCATTTTTACCCTGCACGTTGTACTGCTCGAAACCACAATCGTCGTCTTCAGAAAATAATTTGAAAAACAATTCAATTTTCTCTGCACGCACATTACCTTTCACGTAATCGCCAAGTGGCTGCGTTCATCTTCATTCGAAATAAGGTTAAGTCTTCATTTACTTATTTCTTCTCTGAATAAATGACGGTTTTATGGAGAAACGAACAGAAGCATGAAATGCAGCCACTTGGTGCCATTTCATCAATTTCTAACAATCGGCATGATGCTTCGCTTAACCACAACAACCATTTACTATGTATTATTTACTTATTCACTTCTATTTAAATGATGTTATTACTTGTTCACTTCGGAAGAATTTGTATAACTACATACGTGCTCCGTAGGTGGAGTTTTCTGCTTAATGAACATCACGTTCAATGTATTTGTACATGTTCATGACACGGAGCATATACATTTTATTGCTATAAGACTGCCTGGGAGTATAGGTACATTATATAAATAAGGAAAAAAAGAGAAAAAGGTTTTTTGTACATGGACGAGAACATACAACTTTTACTTGTTCAGTCCAGATAAGCGTTGAGAATGGTTTTGTAAATACGCTGAAGTACAAAGAAGTTTCTATCATTTATAAGTATCAACAACAGAAAGAACCTTTCATATTAGTCGTTGAGGTGGTTCGTTCCAGGTCACCCTCATTCAAGTAGAACGCCGCAAATTTATTCACAGGGATTGTTTATTCCATGGACTAGGACCATGGAGACCCATTACAATCGATTCAGCGTCCGAAAAGTAGTGGAAAACGATACCATACATGCCTAAGACGTCGAACATGGAGAAAATGGTGAAAACAGTGGGTGTGGTGTGTCCCGGACCCATTCCAATTGATATCATGGAGGCCGTGTACATCAGAGAGGGGCATGACGTCAGAGAGGGGGCTCTTATCAGTCAGCTGATGATAGGTAGAACCCCCATTTTCTCACTAATGATAGGCACCCATTTTGACCCATAACCTCATCCAGTGGGCGCCAATCGTTCCGGGACCCATTTTATTGGACAATTTAGTGAAAAATGATACCCCACACGCCTAAGTTCCAGAAATTTCTAAATCCACTTTCAAAATGGTAGATAAATACCCATTTTGACACATAACCTCTTCCGAGGTGCCAATGTTCGACCGTCTTCATTGGTTCAGCGCCCAAAATTTCGTCCAAATAGTACCCCACACGCCTAGACCACTGAAAATTTTGAAAATCTATTTTTCGAAAAACACATTTTCACCCCAACCCCCCTTAAATCCGTCCAGTCCGATCTGGCTGTAATGTTTAGAGGACCAAATAGAGCCGGAAACGGGTCAAAATAGGGATGACAATTCTTCAATATGAATCGATTAAAATCGAATCGATTTTTTAAAGAAAAATATCGACAAGAATCGTAATCATTATTTCCAAAAAAATCGATTCTTTTTCATTATTTTATTATTTTTATTATATATATCAGATTTTGATCAATTTTTGATCAATCATGTAAAATGCTGTTGTTGTTCTTCTTCTCTCCTTGTCACCTTCAACTGTGGTGGTTGTTACTTCTGTAACCTTCACCCTTCTTCATTCTTCAACAGTTGTTAGCTTTTTAACGTGAATTAATCTGCAGAGCAACCAATATTAATTTTGTCGAGAACAGAAAAGTATCAGTTTTCTCTTCATGAGACTCAATACCAAATCTAACGATTCTTATTTTTGAAAAAAATAATCGAAAAGTATCGATTCTTTATGGAAAAAGAATTGATACTTTCATGAATCGATTCTTGTTGAGCATCCCTAGGTGAAAATGTGTATTTCTTTTAAAGAAAAGTTAAATATTCTGCAATCTAGGCGTGTGGGGTATCATTTTCGACTAAATTTTGGACGTTGGACTCAATGAGGCGGATCCCGGGAAGATTGGTGCTCTCTGGATGAGGTTATGGGTCAAAATGGGTGCCAATCTACCCATTTCGAATGTGTCTTTTCGAGATTTCTCTTCGAGAATCGATTGAAATGGAATTCTGGTCACTCCACAGAACTATCTCCCCCCATTTTCTCCATGGTCCTAGTCCAAGGAATAACCGACTGCTGATTCAAGTAATTATTCAAGGAATAACCAACCAAAACTGGAAAAAATGGACCCTGATGGTGGACCCCTGTTTTCCCATGTCTGTATTGATGAATACAGTTGACAACCACTGACACCTATCGGTTGCCTTATGCAACTCATATCTGCTCTGCTTCTGCAGAAGTGTCTTCAGCTCTTCACTGACACATTAACCTTCACATTTTTCTCATTTTTGCAGATGAACTCGGCCTCAACAAAGATCGCTACAAATCCCTGGCCGACGAAATGGACTCCACTTTCGCCGAACTTGCCGGCTACTAAGGGCTGTCCATCAAACCCTGGTCGGACGTCGCCAAGCACCATCGCTACTCACACCAACAGGCCACCAGCCCAGCCTCCTCCTCGCTTCTTTCATACTAACCTTTTCCACCAAAACAGAACCCCACCAACATGGTTTCCACAAGGGAAAACCTCAACCACAACCGCCAGCGCTTCTTTACGTGGTTGTTGGTGGGGCACGACTCGTTTTGGCGTCAAGATATAATTTCGTGTTGTTTTAACTGGTTCTAAAAAAAAAGATATATTTATGTTCCTTTTCCTTATTTTCATGTGTAAATGATTTTGATTAGGTAGTAGAGTGGTCCAGCAGGACTAAAACTCGTCAGATTTACAGATAAAAACGTTATTAAATGTTATTCTTGCAGAAACCAAGGATGGTTAGATAGTAATAACAAAAGACAAATATTTGCAAGGTGCATTTGGTTAGAAAAAACGTATTGTAGGGTGTTAATGTTCATTGCAGGGCCTGCAAAATTTGTCATCCTTGCTGGGAGGTTTTTATGTTGAATCAGGCATTTTGTATAACTTCACATATTTTCAGAACTAATGGGCCGAGTGACATCCTCTTTGACTTGTTTGAGAGCTATTCTCATACTGAAGCCAATTACTTATCAAACAGCCCTTTATGAGAAGTGGTGGGGGCACTACAGGACTTACAGGAAGGCAAAATGGCGTCATGGGACGTCTCCTGATGCGAAGGACAGCACTAAAAGGGCTAAACAAATGTCACTGATGTGTCTGAACACATGTAATTTGTTGTTATCAACGTATTACAGATCCTGGTTTTGTTTATTTGACTCCTTAAAGGGCGATTAAAGAGTAACTTGGTACAGTTTTGACATTTGTTAGTTCTGGCTAGGGATGATCGATGCCGGGGGAGGATCGATATGAGTACTAGTATCGGTAGCAAAAGAATGGTATCGATACCTAGCGAGTATCGATACCAACCAATATCGGTATCGAGTCAAAACTCGGCGCTCCTCGTCTCGCCAGGGGGCTTGCCCCCAGTTACCCCTATTTACATGCTTCAGACGAAATTATTGAAACACAGAATGTGTTTTACTGACGCTTTTCACACAATTTCGTTACTTTCCTCCCACCTATTCCTATCCTCACCTATCCCCACCTTCCTACCTTAGTCTATGGTATATACCCGAAGTATATACTGTAAGTTCTGGCCAAAACAAGTGTAGCGACTTCTAGGAGAGGGCCTTCTTGATTCTTAATTGGTAATTTTTAACAAAAATTTGAGGTACTGTGATTGTTCGATACTTTTTTCTATCCCGATTATTTTTACCGATACCAGTATCGGTATCGAAAGCAGAGTATCGATACCAAAATGATCGGTATTGGAAGAAAAGTATCGATATCGTCTCAATATCGATCAGTATCGTTCATCCCTAGTTCTGGCCAGTATCTTATGGCCCCCATTTAATTAGTGTTACTTATTACGTCAATTACTATTCCTTCAAAAATAGGTAAAGTGGACATTGTTGCAGTTGCATAGAGAATGTTCCTCTACGGTATAAGTTCTTTTGGGGACTTCACATAGCATATAATTGCATCAGCATCTGTCAAAATTCCCTTTTGCAGCTTTTTTAAATTATTTTTTTCTTTTTCGGGGTAGGTAAGACGGACATTGCAAAAGAACTGGACAAAATTAATCTAAATACGGACAAAATTCGACGAATCAAAACAAAAATGTACCTTCGTTGGTAGGAGGTTTGTGTCGAAAAAACGTAAAAATCGCTAATACTAATCAATAAGTCGTGTTCTGTTTGAGATGGTAAGCGGAGGGTTAGGTAATTAAAAGCCAGCAAGTTCAGCAAAAGTTGCGTCCAAATCGTCAAGAATGACTTTGGATTTTTCCTTTTCAGCTCGTACGTTGTCTGAAAAAAATGTTAGAGAAAAAAAGCGAAAAGCACATTAATTGTATTTTATGTCGTGTTATAAAAAGCAAAGGTTATTGAACCATCTAAAGGGTGTCCCATGTGCATTAACCTTTGTAATCCATTTTACAACTAATTTGCAATAAAAAGTCTCCCGGACATTTTGGTAAAACCCCTTGTTTTTGGGAGTATTTTCAATTTTAAGATTTTCTTTCGTGTATTCAACTTTGTCATTAAAATAGCCGTACCTCCATTTATTTACACCGTAAAATCAAAATTGAGGATACAGTTGGAAAGTACATAAAATTTCCAGGAAGATAAAACCATTGTCAATTTCCAAAATGTACAACTACAGGTTGTTTCCGGAGCCAAAAATTGACATTTTGCCAATTTCAACGTTTTTTGATAAATTTTAATTGCATTTTAAACATAAACGTTCGAAATAAAAATCGTTTGCAAGAAAGGGAAAAACAGTTACATTTTATTAGCTTTTGATTTTGAAATTACTATTGTAATTAAGGGGAAAAATCTACATTTTAATGCCGAAAAAAGTAGTTTTAGCCATTTCAGTGGACATAACGAACTGAAAATGAATGAATTTCATGTTCCTATACAGTAATATTTTTATTGGTTTGGTGAAATTGTACCCGTTCATCTCAAAACAGCTCGTTTTTCTTATAATCAGTGGAATGATTGATCATTTTATAATCCTTATGCGGATAATAACCCACTTCCAACGTCAATTTAAGGTAAATTTATCGCCAGGAACATCTTAAAAGTGAAAATACTTCGAAAAACAACCCTTTTGTTGCAAATTAGTTGTAGAATCGATTCTAGAAATCAAAATTGAGGATACTGTTGGAAAGTACATAAAATTTCCAAGAAGATAAAGCCATTATCAATTTCCAAAATGTACAACTACAGGTTGTTTTCAGAGCCCAAAGTTGATATTTCATGAATTTCAGCGTTTTTTGATAAATTTTAATTGCATCTTAAACCCAAACGTTCAAAATAACAATCGTTTGCAAGAAAGGGGAACACAAGTACCTTTTATTAGCTTTTCAACGGTTTCACTGATTATAACTTTCCTATGGTAATTAGGGGAGAAATTTGCATTTTAATGCCGAAAAAGTAGTTGTGTGGTGTTAACGAATTAAAAATGAATGAATTTCAAGTTCTTAAACAGTAATATTTTTATTGATTTGCTGAAATTGAGTCCGTTCATCTTAAAACAGCAGGTTTTTCTTGTAATCAGTGGAATGATTGATCATTTAAAAATCCTCATGCAGATAATAACCCACTTCCAACATCAATTTGAGGTAATATACTCCGGTATACTCCGAATAACAAGCATTTTATTGCAAAGTAGTTGTAGAATCGATTCCCTTCATTCTCCATTTATTTACACCGTAAAATCGGTAAAATCAAAATTGAGGATATTGTTGGAAAGTACGTAAATTTTCCATGAAGATAAAACCATTGTCAATCTCCAAAATGTACAACTACAGGTTGTTTTTGGAGCCCAAAATTGGCATTTTTTCATCTATTTAAACGTTTTTTGGTAAATTTTAATTGCATTTTAAACCTAAACTTTCAAAATGAATATCGTTTGCAAGAATGGGAAAAACAGTTACATTTTATTAGCTTTTGATTTTGACTTTACTATTGTAATTAAGGGGAAAAATATACATTTTAATGCCGAAAAAGGTAGTTTTAGCCATTTCAGTGGAGTTCACGAATTGAAAATGAATGAATTTCAAGTTCCTAAACCGGTTTGGTGAAATTGTACCCGTTCATCTTAAAACAGCTCATTTTTCTTATAATCAGTGGAATGATTGATCATTTAATAATCCTCATGCGGATAATAACCCACTTCCAACATCAATTTAAGGTAAATTTTATGACCAGGAACACCTTAAAAGTGAAAATACTTCGAAAAACAACCCTTTTGTTGCAAATTAGTTGTTGAATCGATTCTAGAAATCAAAATTGAGGATACTGTTGGAAAGTACATAAAATTTCCAAGAAGATAAAGCCATTATCAATTTCCGAAATGTACAACTACAGGTTGTTTTCGCAGCTCAAAGTTGACATTTCATCTATTTCAACATTTTTTGATCAAATTCAATTGCATTTTAAACCTAAACTTTCAAAATAAAAATCGTTTGCAAGAAAGGGAAACACAAGTACATTTTATTAGCTTTTCAACGGTATCACTGATTATAACTTTACTATTGTAATTAGGGGGAAAATTAACATTTTAATGTCGAAAAAAGTAGTTGTAGCCATTGCAGTGGAGTTGAAGAATTAAAAATGAATGAATTTAGAGTTCCTAAACAGTAATATTTTCATTGGTTCGGTGAAATTGCACCCGTTCATCTTAAAACAGCTCGTTTTTCTTATAATCAGTGGAATGATTGATCATTTGAAAGTCCTCATGCGGATAAAAACCCACTTCCTACGTCAATTTAAGGTAAATTTATCGCCAAGAACATCTTAAAAGTGAAAATACTTCGAAAAACAAGCTTTTTACTGCAAATTCGTTGTTGAATCGATTCCCTTCATTCTCCATTTATTTACACCGTAAAATCGGTAAAATCAAAATTGAGGATATTGTTGGAAAGTACATAAAATTTCCAAGAAGATAAAACCATTGTCAATCTCCAAAATGTACAACTACAGGTTGTTTTCGGAGCCCAAAGTTGACATTTCACCGATTTCGACGTATATTGATCAAATTCAATTGCATTTGAAACCAAAACGTTCAAAATAGAAATCGTTGGGGAAAACAACTACATTTTATTAGCTTTTCAACGGTATCACTGATTATAACTTTACTATGGTAATTTGGGGGAAAATTTAGGAATTGAAAACGAACGAATTTCAAGTTCCTAAACAGTAATATTTTTATTGGTTTGGTGAAACTGTACCCGTTCATCTTATAACAGCTGGTTTTTCTTATAATCAGTGTAATGATTGACCATTTGAAAGTCCTCATGCGGATAATAACCCACTTCCAACGTCAATTTAAAGTAAATTCATGGCCAGGAACATCTTAAAAGTGAAAATACTTCGAAAAACAACCCTTATGTTGCAAATTCGTTGTTGAATCTTTTCCAAAAGTTACTGAACTGGATCCTGGAACACCCTGTGAACTGCTAATAAGGTTACAAAATGCATTATTGGCTCAAAGTTCGTCATTTTAACTTGAGCAAGTCTAAGTAAATGACAACGTAAGTAACTCGCAAATTATGGAAACCCATTGCAGATAGAAATGGTTGAAAATAGTATTTTATTTCCGCAAAAACACAAGTAGACGAGACAACTGAGTACAGTTTGACGGATATTTGCTGTCTTATTCCAGCTACCACGTCATTCAACGAAGTAAATGAAACATTGAAATAAGAATTGATTTCATTTCACACCCCTTATGAATAAAGGAGTGAAATTTTATTTATTTCAATGGTTCTTTCAATCCTACGCGTTCACCTGTTTGCCGCGATTGTAAGCAAATCATATTGTTTTATGATCAAATATGAAGAATGATTGCTGTGAATCACGTTCCTAAATAATTATTAAAATAAATTGTTTTTAAAAACTTACCCTCTAGCCTGTCGACATCCTTCTGCAACTTCTTGACTGTCTTCTCAGCAAATTCAGCACGAGCTTCAGCCTGAAAAACGTACGACGAAATTTAGTTTGAGGATGTTATCATTCTTATCATTATCATTTTGGTTGGTTATTCCTTGAAAAATTTGCCCCAAAATTTGTTTCTGGGCTTTTCAACGTGACCAAATTAAAATAAGCAATGTCTGTCCACCGTCCACGCCGTTTGTGGTAGTAGAAAATTTTCTAAAAATCAGAAATTTGAGTCAGGGTCTGTTCCCGGCTTAGGTCAGTTCTCGAAAGTTTTCAGCCCGATCAGACCAAATTTGGGGTCAAAATGTGAATTTCGAAAAATGGATTTTTGAGATTTTTGGCAATCTAGGCGTGTGGGGTATCATTTTCGACTAAATTCTGGACGCTGAATCCAATGAAATGGGTCCCAGAACGATTGGCACTCACCGAAAGAAGTTATGGGTCAAAATGGGTATCTATCTACCCATTTTGTATATGTGTTTTCGAGATTTCTTGTACCTAGGCATGTGAGGTATCATTTTCCACTAAATTTTGTACGATGAATCCAATGAAATGGGTCCCGGTACAATTGGCGCCCTCTGGATGCGGTTATGGGTCAAAATGGGTACCTACTTACCCATTTTGAATGTGTTTTCGAGATTTTCGGTACTTAGGCATGTGGGGTATCATTTTCCACTAAATTTTGGACTGAATCGATTAGAATGGGTCCTGGACCCTCCACACCCCCTGTTTCCCACATTCCCCCCATGTTGAAGAAATGAGTCTCCATGCGCCTGGTCCGAGAAATAACCAACCCCTGTGTATGAATTTGCAGCGTTTTATCATCATTTTACTTGCATAATCATTCTCTTACTACTTATCATGCACCTGAGAAGCCAAAAATGATCATAGGCGGTGATAGCGCCACTATAAGTTCAAATCAAAGTTCAATTTTAAATGAGAATCCGTTGAAGTTGAGTAAACTATTCATTGGTGACCGAATTGATTTGAACTTACAACCTTTCGAAGGTTGTAGGTCGGCGCTCGCATCCATTCTCATCAAAGGAAAATTATTAATCAAACATTTGCTGTTTTCTACAAGATTGTTCGAATAAAAGTTATCACCAACACACTCGCAATTTACAATTACAGACTCGTAACTAACCTCCTTCAATTTGACAGTCAGTTGCTTGATTTGGCGTTTGTATTCCTCGACTCGTTGGTTGGCCTGTTAAAAGAAAATCGACATAACGTTGAAAAGTTCGTTTCAGAGAAGAGAAGTTTCAAATTGAAGCGAAATTAGAGGAGGGAGAAATTATATTTAATAGTAAGACAGAGACGTTATGAGAATTTGAGAGGTTTTAAGTTCCAGCGAAAAGGGGAAGAGGAAACGTGGTCTACGAGAGTTTCATCGTTTTACCTTCTCCTCCGAAACTTCGAGAGATTTCAAGCTGTTGCCGACAACTTTCAACTCCTCCTCAAGCTCCATAATCTTTCTGTAAACGAATTAAAACGTTAGTTGCAATAACGAGACACTTGTTTTCCCTTGTGTGGGAAGAGAATTTTCGAAGTCATCTAAAAAGATGAAATTCAAGATTTGTCAGAGCATTTTAATGGACTTGTTGGCTCTTGAGGCGCCACGCTGTGAAGCCTGACACTAAAATGAGCATTCTCACACAAATAAGATCCACGCGATGTTGTCCGCGTCAAATTGTAGGCAATTGTAGAGAGAATATGGAGCGATATCCTCACAAAACCCGG
Organism: Cyrtorhinus lividipennis; assembly: GCA_019603395.1. Taxonomy (NCBI): domain Eukaryota; kingdom Metazoa; phylum Arthropoda; class Insecta; order Hemiptera; family Miridae; genus Cyrtorhinus; species Cyrtorhinus lividipennis. The sequence continues at coordinate 1,451,587 of CM034007.1, forward strand.
TAATGACCGTAATAACAAATTCAAAATGACAACTGGTTGAGGTATGGGCGGACGCTCTGAATGCCAAATGCCGCCAAAAATGAATGCTCAAGAAGAGGGGCGCTTATAGGGCAGTATCAGAGCCAGCTGTGTTCCTCTCGGCAGGAGTGATACCAATACATCTGCTTGCAAGGAGAAGAAAGGAGGCCTGGGTGGTCAAGGTCGGTACCTGGCTGCTGGTTCGAATCCAGCATTCCCCAGCGTAAACTTGGCCAACTGAGTACTGGCAGTAACTGCCCAAATACGGTCGTCCTAGGCATATGCCTAATTTGCTAATGTTTACCATACACTGCACTCAATGAATGGTAACTCGACAAGTGACTCAAGCAAAATCCACAGCTACTAGGTTTTGTTGTTGGTGGTGGCGTGTCTCAGGGCGAACACGGCTGTAACTATCCAAATACGGTCGTCCAGGACTTGCCACACTCGCTTGTGTGTCTGCCATAAGCCACGATGCTACCAACACCTTCCAATGGCACCCAAGGGCTCTGAGAGTACTGGACACTTGCCACCACCGACAACAACAACACCATGTAGCTGGAAACCTAATAAGAACACTAGTATGAGCATTCTCACACAAATAAGATCTACGGGATGTTGCCGGCATCAAATTGTAGGCAATTGTAGAGAGAATATGGAGTGATATCCTCTCAAAACCTGGTAATAACTGTAATAACAAATTCAAAATAACAACTTGTTGAGGTATGGGCGGACACTCTGAATGCCAAATGCTGCTAAAAATGGATGCTCACGGTGCAAAGATGAGGGGAGCTTATAAGGCAGTATCAGAGCCAGCTGTGTTCCTCCTGGCAAGAGTGATACCAATACATCAGCTTGCATGGAGAGGAAAGGGTGATCAAGGTCGGTACCTGGGGCTCAAGACTCTGGTCAAAGTTTCGAGGCTGCTGGTTCAAACCCAGCAACTTCCTGCGTGAACTCAACGTCGTGTGGCCAACTGAGTACCGGCAGTAACTCCAAATACGGTCGTCCAGAGCTTGCGACACACCCTCGTGTGTTTGCCTTAAGCCACGATGCTACCAACACCTTCCAATGTTGGACAATCGGTGACTGGTAGTATTGTGTAGCCGGCCTTCGAATGTCTAACAGCTGTCCAAATATGTCTGCCGTACACTGCACTCAATGAATGGCGACTCGTTGAGTGACTCAAGCAAAATCCCCAGCTACACGGTGTTGTTGTTGGTGGTGGCAAGTGTCCAGTGCTCTCAGGGCAATCACGGCTGTAACTATCCAAATACGGTCGTCCAGGACTTGCCACACACGCTTGTTTGTCTGCCATAAGCCACGATGCTATCAACACCTTCCAATGTTGGACACTGGAAGACAGGAATTATCGTGTAACCGGCCTTCAAACGTCCAACAGCCAGCGTCCAATGTTGGCGTTGGAGGGTGATCGCTCTGAGAGCACTGGACACTTGCCTCCACTAACAACAACGACACTGTGTAGCTGTTGATTTTGCTCAAGTCACTCGTTGAGTGCGGTATAACGTTTGGCCCAATATTCGACGCATCGTGTATCGCTGCCCTTACAGTTGCTTGCACTCGACCAGGACTGAAGAGATTTAGAAAACTCTAGGCATCTCGTTTTTTCAACATTTAGGCTGAGAGAATGCTCACACAGCCAACGAAAGGTTATATTGAGGTCGGACTTTGCAGATCAAAATACATCATCCCAGGAATCACTATGCAAATAAATAAGCAGTTCCTCCTATGTCTATATTACTTATTTGATTGAGAAAGACCAAAAAAAGGAGAGCCGCGAGTGTTCCATCTCAGACTCTACAATATCACTATCATGGTTGCCCATGGTCACCACCTGCTTCCGGTCCTGAAATCATTTTGGGCCCACTCCAGCTCGACCCATCAAATTCGTGTAGAGGCTACACATCTTTATAGTTTTTTAGGATCTATTGAGTCAAAAGCCTTGGCGAGATCAAACTCGGTTGTTCCCTCATAATATATGTTTCAAGAGAAAAACCATATAAACGGTGTGTCTCGATGTTCACCAACACCTTCAATAAACATTGTCATAGCGGACTTACGAGTCTCCAGATTTGACACGATCTTCAGCTGCTTCCAGTTCATCTTCAACGAAGGCCAACTTTCTTGACACCTGGTGGCAACATCCATCAAGTCTTTCAGTACGCCATTAAATGGCAGGTTGAAGTCAAGGATTGAAAGTTATCGGAAATGTAGGTTACCTCATCGGATTTTCCATCAGCGTCTTCAGCGAGGAGACGGGCTTCCTTCAGCTGGTTGGTCAGTTGGTCCATCCTCTCCTCATCCTGCTGTGATCTGTTCTCTAATACTTTGCACATACTGAAATCAAAAAGAGACATATCAGGAACTTTGCATTTTTTTTTGTGAATTTTATTGTTGTGCTACTGCTACATGTCTGGAATTGTTGTTCTTTGATCCAGAAGAAGTTAACGTTGGCTTATATATCTGTTTCTCAATACCTATCCTGTAAATATGACTGATTTTTTTTGACCCTCCAGTTCTCAAATGCGATCTAAAATTGGCTCTGGATCACAATCGTTCCAGATCATATTTGCTCCAGACCTCTTTTGCTCTGGATCACATTTGGTCCAGTTCACCTTAGCTCAGGGTCACATTTGGTCCGAATCACCTTTGCTCTGAATCACTGTTGATCCGAAACATTTGCTCTGGATCACTATTGCTCCAGATCACCTTTGCATTGGATCAGTTTTGCTCTGGATCATTGTTGATCCAAATCACATTTGCTCTGGATCCATGTTGCTCCCAATCACTTTTGCTCCAGATCACCATTGCTCCCAATCACTTCTGCTTCAGACCATAATAGTGGTCTGGGTCACTTTTGCTACAATCCCATTTGCTTTGGATCACTCTTGCTTCAGACCACTATTGCTCTGGGTCACTTATTCTTGAGATCACGTTTAGTCCAAATTACTTCTGCTGTGGATCTTGATTACTTTTGCTCCAGATCCCTTTTGTTCTGGATCCATGTTGCTCCCGATCACTGTTGATCCAAATCACATTTGCTCTGGATCACTTACTCTTGAGATCACGTTTGGTCCAAATTACTTCTGCTCTGGATCACTGTTGCTCTGGGTCACTTTTGCTACAATCATATTTGCTTTGGATCACTCTTGCTCCAGACCACTATTGCTCTGGATTATTATTGTTCTGGATCACTTTTGGTCCGAATCACTTTTGCTGTGGATCTTGATTACTTTTGCTCCAGATCCCTTTTGCTCTGGATCACTATTGATCCAAATCACCTTTGCTCTGGATCACTTCTGCTCCAGACCACTATTGCTCTGGGTCACTTTTGCTACAATCACATTTGCTTAGGATCACTCTTGCTTCAGACCACTATTGCTCTGGGTCACTTTTGCTACAATCACATTTGCTCTGCGTCACTTTTGCTACAATCCCATTTGCTTTGGATCACTCTTGCTCCAGACCACTATTGCTCTGGGTCACTTTTGGTCCGAATCACTTTTGCTGTGGATCTTGATTACTTTTGCTCCAGATCCCTTTTGTTCTGGATCCATGTTGCTCCCGATCACTTTTGCTCCAGATCACAATTGCTCTGGATCACTATTGCTCCAGATAACTTTTGCATTGGATCAGTTTTGCTTTGGATCACTGTTGATCCAAATCACATTTGCGCTGGATCACATATACTTGAGATCACATTTGGTCCATATCACATCTGCCCTGGATCCCTGTTGATCCAAATCACCTTTGCTCTGGATCACTTCTGCTCCAGACCACTATTGCTCTGGGTCACTTTTGCTACAATCACATTTGCTTTAGATCACTCTTGCTCCAGACCACTATTGCTCTGGGTCACTTTTGCTACAATCACATTTGCTTTGGATCACTCTTGCTCCAGACCACTATTGCTCTGGATTATTATTGTTCTGGATCACTTTTGGTCCGAATCACTTTTGCTGTGGATCTTGATTACTTTTGCTCCAGATCCCTTTTGTTCTGGATCCCTGTTGCTCCCAATTACTTTGGCTCCAGATCACTCTTGCTCTGGATCATATGTGGACCAAATCCCTTCAACTCCGGATCAGCTTTGCTCTGGATCACTATTGCTCCAAATCACATTTGCTCTGGATCACTACTTATACTTGAGATCACATTTGGTCCATATCACTTCTGCTCTGGATCCCTGTTGATCCAAATCACCTTTTCTCTGGATAACTTCTGCTCCAGACCACTATTGCTCTGGGTCACTATTGCTACAATCACATTTTTGCTTTGGATCACTCTTGCTTCAGACCACTATTGCTCTGGGTCACTTTTGGTCCGAATCACTTTTGCTGTGGATCTTGATTACTTTTGCTCCAGATCCCTTTTGTTCTGGATCCATGTTGCTCCCGATCACTATTGCTCCAGATCACTTTTGCATTGGATCAGTTTTGCTCTGGATCACTGTTGATCCAAATCACCTTTGCTCTGGATCACTTCTGCTCCAGACCACTATTGCTCTGGGTCACTTTTGCTACAATCCCATTTGCTTTGGATCATCCTTGCTCCAGACCACTATTGCTCTGGATTATTATTGTTCTGGATCACTTTTGGTCCGAGACACTTTTGCTGTGGATCTTGATTGCTTTTGCTCCAGATCACATTTGCTCTGGATCATATATGGTCCAAATCACTTGAACACCAGATCACCCTGCTCCGGACCACCATTGCTCCAGAACAAAGGAGACCACTATTCCTTACCAAGAGGAAAAAACGCTACAAATGCATTCGAAGGGGTTGGTTATTCTTAAAACCAGGAGCATGTAAACTCATTCCAATCGATTCAGCGTCCAAAATTTAGTGGGAAATGATACCCCACAGGCCTGGACCGCGTATCAAAAATTTTTTTTTCAAAAACACATTTTGACCCATACTTTCCCCAAATTTGGTCCAATCGGGTTGATAAATTCGAGGACCAACTAAAGCCAAAAACGCATCCCTGAACAAACGTTTAGATTTCTAGAAATTTGTTTACAACCAAAATCTACTACCTATTTTTATCAGAGATTGACTGTCAGCATGAAAACTTGGGTTGTGCAAAAACGACAGAATAAACATTGGTTTTTGAAGAAATCCTCAAATTTTAAACTTTTGCTTTTTTTTAATGGTATTTTTATGTTATTTTACATTGTAATATTGAAAGGAGTCTAAAGGGAGCTTTTTAGTTGCAAATTAGCTGTAAAAACAACCCCTTGAGTTTGTCCCATAATTTGTGTACACACCCTGTATACGAGTCCTTTGAAATTTTTCGTGGGTTACAGATATATTTCCCACGATCAAAAGCCAAAAACTGACTTAGTCCTGCGCATTCAACCGGAAAAAACTCATCAAAAAATAATGCACCCTTTGCAGCAATCAATGATGCGAACGGATACGCATCGAAGTGTTTACCAATGGGGGCAGAAAATCGATGCGGGTGAGTGATGAAAGGTTTTCACAAACTGAAAACCTCCCCTTTTACCAATCAAAATACTGTGATTCGTAACAAGATTGGGTTCCACGGATGAGAACCGCGTAATTATTGTTACGAATTTTAGGGGTCGTTGGGGGGAACGTGGAAGTGAAATGGCCCACAGAGGCCAAACCAACCAAACAACCAAATCAAACAGAAAAATATCATTTTCCGCTATCAATAAGCCAAAACACCACAGCGGTTCGTTGAATACTAATACAATGCAGCAAATGCCAATCAATGATAATTTTGCCATTTTAATTACTATCTATTCTTTGGTAAGTGCTGATATTGAAAATTGAAAAACAGTCTGAAAAACACCTCAAATTTGAATAAAAAAAAAAGTATATTATAACTGCATTGGTTAACAATGATGTCTGACGCACTGATAAAAATTACTAGGTGAAGATAAGCCACTACAATAAGCCTCCACATGGTACATCTTCCCCATACCCCGCCAATTGACGCCGGCGTAACCCGTAAATTACCTTAATTTGAAATAATTATGCAATTAACGACGATGCGGAGGCAAAATTGGGGTAACATGACGCTAAAAAAACCCCAAAGTTCCAATCTGAGTGTCCACATGGGAGATTTTCCCCATTCCCCGCCGTTTGAAGAAGGCGGTGACACGCGCGGATTACCCTAGTTGGAAGTAATTATTAGTTACTCTATTAGCGATAATGCGGAGACCATTTTGGGGTGACATGACACTAAAAAAGCCCAAATTGCCCAATTCGGGAGTTTGCTTGAATGCGCGACGTACTCTCTCCACCTCAAAGTGCCTCCACATGGGAGATTTTCCCCATTCCCCGCCATTTGACGAAGGCGGTGACCATCGCAAATTCCCTTCTTTGGAACAAATTATTACTAACTCAAGAGAGAATGCGGTGGCAATGTTGGGGTAACATGAAATAGCCCTAAAGTTCCAATTTGAGTGTTGGTCAGGATGTGCGACATCCTCTCTCCACCTCAAAGTGCCTCCACATGGGAGATTTTCCCCATTCCCCGCCATTTGACGAAGGCGGTGACCCTCGCGGATTCCCCTAGTTGGAGGTTTTGATTACTTACTCTATTAGCGACAATGCGGAGACATAGTTGCGGTAACATGACACTAAAAAAGCCCAAATTGCCCAATTCGGGAGTTTGCTTGAATGCGCGACGTACTGTCTCAACCTCAAAGTGCCTCCACATGGGAGATTTTTCCCATTCCCCGCCATTTGACGCCGGCGTAACCCGCAAATTACCTTAATTTGAACTAATTACGCAATTAACGACGACGCGGAGGCAAAATTGGAGCAACATGACACTTAAAGAGCTCCAAAGTCCCAATCTGAGTGTCCACATGGGAGATATTCCCCATTCCCCGCCGTTTGAAGAAGGCGGTGACCCCCGCGGATTACCCTAGTAGGAACTAATTATTAGTTACTCTATTAGCGATAATGCGGAGACCATTTTGGGGCAACATGACAATAAAAAAGCCCCAAAGTCGAAATTCGGGTGTTTGCTTGAATGTACGACGTCCCCTCACCACCACAATGAGGCTACGTAAGGAAAATATTCCCCATTCCCCGACATTTGGCTTCGGCCTATTCCTCGGAATCTCTTCTATGCAACTAGTACCTCCTACTACCTACGATGTGAAGGCGTAGAGGGGGCAACATAACGCCTAAAAGCCTCAAAGTCCCAATTCCGGCGTTTGCCAGGATGTGCGACGTCCTCTCTCCACCTCAATGGGAGATTTTCCCCATTCCCCGCCATTTGATGAAGGCGGTAACCCTCGCGAATTCCCTTCCTTGAAACTAATTATTACTAACTCGAGAGAGAGTGCGGTGGCAATATTGAGGTAACATTACGCGTAAAAGCCTCAATGTCCCAATTCCAGTGTTTGCGAGGATGTGCGACGTCCTCTCTCCACCTCAAAGTGCCTCCACATGGGAGATTTTCCCCATTCTCCGCCATTTGACGAAGGCGGTGACCCTCGCGGATTCCCCTAGTTGGAGGTTTTGATTACTTACTCTATTAGCGACAATGCGGAGACATTGTTGGGGTAACATGACACTAAAAAAGCCCAAATTGCCCAATTCGGGAGATGCGCGACGTACTCTCTCCACCTCAAAGTGCCTCCACATGGGAGATTTTCCCCATTCTCCGCCATTTAACCCACGAATTGCCTTGGATCAAATGGGTACCTACCTACCTATTTTTAATGTGGGTTTCGGGATTTTTTACTACCTAGGCGTGTGGGGTATCATTTTCCACTAAATTTTGGACGCTGAATCGATTTAAATGAGTCCAAGACACCCCAAATTCACTGTTTTCCCATGGTCCTGGTCCAAGGATCTTATTGTAGTGGGCAAGCGCATTCAACGTGAGAATGTCATAGTTAATCCCACTAATGTACATTTGTTTTACATAAATTATTACCATTATTATGTAATTATTACCTAAATTATTGCCATACGTTAACTGATTGTAAAGGTGGGTTAAGCTAATCTCTGAAAACCCTTCAAGCAACCATTTAGATTGTGGAGTAAGTAATCTTACGAAGAATTCCTTCAAATATTATCGATTTTCCACTGCTTTCTGAATATTTTATCTCTCCCCGTTCTTTTTCGCTCTCAATCCTGAAGGCCAGGTAGAAAAAAAAATATCTTCTTCCCTCGGGAAAATCTTTTTTCACTTGTCGTTTCGTTAGTGAAGTTGACGGGAATAGGGAACAATGCTCGCCTGTTTGCACGGCGTTTGTGTCAACAAATCTGCCTGTGGAACACCGGGCCTCGAGATAGGCAGATGTGTTCCTTTCAACACAAGATCGGGCACCCCAACAAATGGCCGAACGAAATTTAGGTATTGTTTTCATTTTATCTTTGTAGTGAGAGAGGATTTAAATCGGTCCCGGACCGATTGGTGCCCACCGGAAATGGTTATGGGTCAAAATGAGTATCTATCCACCTATTTCGAAAGTGGGGTTTCAAGATTTTTGGGTACCGAGGCGTGTTTGGCATCATTTTTTACTAAATTTTGGACACTGAAATCCATTGTGAGGGGTTTCGGACCGGTTGGTGCCCACCGGAAGAGGTTATGGGTCAAAATAGGTCCCTACCTACCTATTTTGAAAGTGGGTTTTTGAGATTTTTGGGTACACAGGTGTATGGGGTATCATTTTCAGCTAAACTTTGGACCGAAAATTGATTGAAATGAGTCCCAGACACCCTAAAATCACTGCCCCCCCCCCCCTGCTGCGTTGTTTTAGGCTCTATTGTGTCATAAACAAACTGCTTTAAAATGGTCTTTTGAATTTAGTTTCCTCATAAGTCAAGAACTCTTTCAGGTCATGATGCCCAGAATTGGCATGTTTGTTAGACTGTGTTGAAAATCAAACGCTATGTCTCATTTTCATATAACATTGAAACCGAAGTATATGATTTGATGCCCCTGGTGTTATTTACCAGTGATTGATTGATGTTTTATTTACTTCTGGGAGGAATAGGGCCCCCTCTACCTTCCTCTCAGGCTTAAAAATCACTTACATTTCCTCAAAGTAATGAAGAGAATGCATTTTGCGACAGCAAACTGAGAAAATTTCAATTTGTAATCGTGTTCTCAACTCAAAATTTAATTTTGTGAAAGCAATGCAATTGCAAAAACTCAAGGAATTTTGGTCTTGTGTTGCTCCATGCAATTCTTATTATATGACAGCAACATGATGCTGATATGATTTTGCACCTGAAAATGGGGTGTTTTTCACTAGTGGGAATCCATTTTGTGGCAGCAACATGAAAGCAAAAATCCTACACGTTTTCGCAATCGTGTTACTACCTAAAATTGGTCCCAACTTATTTTTCGGGTACTTAGACTTGTGGGGTGTCATTTTCCCCTTAAATATTGGACGCTGAATCCATTAGAATGAGTCCTGGACACTGTTTTCTCCATATTCTTGCTTCAAAGAATAATGAACCATTGTGGAAGATTTTGCAGCCTTTTCAAGTGGGAACAACGTGCTAGTTGTGACATAAATGCATCATTATTCAAAGTATCCCTTCCTAGAAATTACTTATCACAGGAAAAGATGGTTTCTGTCGTACTGAAATCTCCTCAAACTCTGATAAGGGTTAATTTTCGATGAAACCTTTGTAGAAGGTATCTCTTGGTCTTTGTATTAATTGCATTCATTTTATTCAAAAGTCGAGTTTAGTCGTGAATTATTAACTGTTGAAATATTGTTGTCTCCTCTAGTGACGCCATGACTGGGCTTATCAGTGAATGTGAGGCAGCCCAGGGGTACCAACTTACACCAAATCATGTAAAATTGTGTGTTTTATTGATGAATATTTGTATTCTACTTGATAGTGATATTGCAAATATTTTAAAGGATTATTCCACAATCAACTGAGTGAGATATTCTGTTGTTATTCAAGACTTCATAATTTTTGTGTCACCCCTAATTGGATACTACCTATTCTAATGACTGTGTTCTATATTGTTGCCAGAAGGGCAAAGGTGTATTGAAAGAAAACTTCCAAAACGCTCTCTGTCGAGCAAAGTAGGGAATCACAGAGAACCAGGGAAAAGCAGAAAGGTGTTGAAACACATCTTCCAAAATGCACTCTGCTGGGCTTAGTGGGAAAGTACGGAAAATGATAAAAGGGGCTCGCACTACGAGAGCCAGGTCAGTTTTGTGAAAGCAACCAAACGAAGAGGTTTGAGGTATGTACCGAAAGAAATATTCTGACTAAACAATTTGATTGTCATTGTACTTGTTTAGATTAACGAATCATATTTGCATGATTGATAAAGGAAATTGGAAAGCCTCGGTGACTACAAAATGGTTGCCGGGGCGATTGAACCATGAAGTAGTATGGTTCCTAAATTCAGAGAGGATTGGGGCAGAGAAAAAAGGGGAGGTTGGTGCTCTGCTGGACCTAAAGGTCCCAAAAGACTATAAGTATTGTCTTATAGTCAATGAAACGGATTCCTCAATTCCCTAAAGGAATTGTAGAATCCCACAATGTCAGTTACAAAAGGTAACTGCAAATAATTACGCGGAATACGATAAGATACCTAGGCAATAAAGTAAATGGAATTTGGTAAATCCGCGTAAATTTACCACATATATGATTTTGTGTTCTGTAACCCATGATTATCACACGAGCTTTTCGTTGGAGCTCCATGTTGTATTTCTCTGAACATTCTTAGTTTCTTATTAAAAAGAAATCTACCTATCTGTTTTTGCGCTATAAGAGCTTGCAAAACTGGGTGAGTTCTACTAATCTGATGATTCATGTGTTTACTTGTTAATGATTTGAGGTTTTGACTCAGCATTGACATTCCCAAGAAACAATATTGATTGATCTCCTCAAATATAAGTATCATTTTGGTTGGTTATTGTATACTTTGGGGTCAAAATGTGTTTTTTGAAAAATGGGTTTTCGATATTTTTGGCGATCTATGCGTGTAGGTTATCATTTTCCACTAAATTTAGGACGCTGAATTCAATTAGACGGGTCTAGGAACGATAGGAATCCTCTCGAAGAGGTTATGTGTCAAAATGGGTGTCCATCCACCTATTTCGAAAATGGGTTTTTGAGATTTCAGGTACCTATGCGTGTGGGGTATCATTTTCCACTAAATTTTGGACCCTGAATCGATTGGAATGAGTCTCAATGCTCTTGGTCCGTGGAATAACCAACTCCTGTGAATGAATTTGCAGCATTTTTGAATCGCTGAACACAACAGCGCTATATAATAACTGGTAAATGATGCAAGCTTTGACACTAACGACAAATCGACTCTTGAAGTTCTAGTTGATTAGTTCAAACAAGATCGAATATAAAATTTACCGAGATGCTTCATCGGCGGCGTGAGAGGCTTCAGCGAGTTTTTGCTGTGCGGTGCCAGATCTTTCTTCAGATCTTTCCAAGTCCTCTTCAATCATCTGTACTTTCCTGTTGAGGGCAGCTACTTCGCTTTCGGCCTTTGGACAAAAGATATTTTCATTAGCAAAGGAAAATGTATTTAAAAACGTTAGTGAGGCGACTGGTGCGATAATCGCAGAGCTGTTTGGGGGAAATTTATTGAAATAAACGCGTTTATTGAAGGAGGAAGATGTTCAGAAGTCCCTTGCATCGTATTTTGGTTATTGAAGGGGAAAACACGTTCCGAATGTTTAATTTCAGGTATTTTTCAGTAGACCAATAGCTGAATCTTTAAGCTATGATAGGTTAGGGTTGAAACACCTCACATTCACCATTTTCTGCTTGAAATGAACATTGAACTGAATTCGATTCATACTTTGCCGGAATCGATTATAGGTATTGTTTACTTGTCTACGTCTGATCATCAATGAACACACTCAAATCGAAAGCCTATCTAAGTAAATATAATTCAAATATGAGTTCTATTAACCGGTTATATGATACGAATATGTTTAACATTACTGATGACTTACAGCGGTGTTTGCCTTCTCCTTCTCTTCGAGTTCAGTGGTTTTAGTTTCCAATTCCTTCTTGGTCCTTTCGAAGTCAGCTTCAACTTGAGTGAGCTTCTTTTGGAGATCCCTCACGTCTTCAAGAACCTGAAATATTCAATTCAAGTCAGTAAAATATTCGTTGGGCGTTCTGTGGATATTTTTTCGCGATATTGGTATCTTCCTCGTGTCAACCCAACTCAAAAGAGAATAAAGTGGCATTAGTGCAGGCAAAATCAACAGCTTAAAAAAAAAAAAAAAAAAAAAAAACATGTTTTTACTTTTTTAATCTCTTAACAATAAAGTCTTTCCAATTGCTCCAGTCAATTTCTTCATTTTGTTAGATTTTTGGTTTGAAAAAATTTAGTTCATCTCAAAATTTCAAAAAATTTTAAAATTCTACCTGGTTTGGGGGGGTCATGACCCTCATGATCCCCCCCCCCCCTTGAATCCGCGCCTGCACTAATGAAATAGTCTATTAACATACCAATGTGTTTTAGACTACATTGGGTGCTTACAGATCAATTCTACGACTCTTTTGCAACAAAAAGTTTCTCCAAGACTCTTCATTTTGAAATCTTTGTTTCTGACTTATCACAATTTAAGTACTTGAGTACCTAGTGACCGAAGTTCAGACTGCCTTTTATCACCAAGTTGTGCCCTCAACTCGATTTTGGCTGGATGTTCCTTGAATAATCAACCTTTGTTTTCAAGCAAAAAGACAATATTTCTGATTCGGCCCAAAAATGTTTTCTGGGGTTTTTAATGTGTCTAGATCAAAATAAGTAAATGTCCGTCCGCCGACGACGTTAGTAGTAGAAAATTTTCTAAAAATCTGAAATTAGGGTCAGGAACCCATTTCCGGCTTTAGTTGGTACTTGAAACGTTTCAACCCAATCGGACCAAATTGGGGGGTGGGGGGGGTAGGGATCAAAATGTGTATTTTGATCAATGGATTTTCAAGATTTTGGGCGATTTAGGCGTGTGGGGTATCATTTTCGACTAAATTTTGGACGCTAAATCCAATGAGACGAGTCCCGGAACGATCGGAGCTCACTGGAAGAGGTCAAGGATCAAAATGGGTATTTCTCTACCTATTTCAAATGTGGGTTTTCGAGATATCCGGCACCAAGGTGTGGGGGGTATCATTTTCCACTAAATTTTGAAATTTTTGACGCTGATTCAATTAGAATGAGTGTCCAGGAAGATGATTCTTTCCTTATAGACTTCATTGTCTTCTTCCGGGGGGAGGGGGATGAGGACTTTAACCCCATAGGTGTGCGAGCCCCACTTCGCCGCCCCGGCGTCGTGGGCGGTGGAGACGCCAAAATGGAAAAGGGGGAGGAAATCAATCATCAGCTCTCCAAAGGAACCACATTTTTTCCCCCGCCACTACCATCACCAACTTCGCCACCTTCACCATGTTCGCCGCCTTCACCAAAGTCGCCTCTCGTCCTTGGGGATCGCACGCCCCTCGCCTTCCCCATTTCAGGAGGGTGCCCGTTGAGCAGTTGTCTCAACCAGAGTCCTCTCGATACTCTCGAGTATTCGATAAACGGTATCGATTAAATGTTGGAAGTTGAAAACCAATATCGATATAATATTGATGGTAAAGTATTCGATCCCAAGAGTATCCATCGATACAACCGACTCGTTTTTATGTTCGACCAGAGTAATTCACATCCCTGAAACACTCCTTGCATTTAACTATGCCACAATCCATACTCTGAGGGGGTGGCATTACAAAACTGTAGGACATGTAACACCACAGATTACAACAAAAACCGTAAACCTAATCCACCAACTTAATCTCAAAGCACAATCAAATGCAGCAGGTCGATAACAAAATGACAGAGAGAAAAGTATCATATAATATTGCTTCGGTATCGCTTTAATCTTTCAATAGATAGCTAGCCACTTCATTTTTCTCCAGTTTTTCAGTCGTTGACCTGCTACGCTATAGTACATAGATTTCCTCTCTTGAACCGCATTAAGGCAAAATTTCCCCACAGATCAATATCAGTTTTTTATTATCTCAGGAAATCATCAATATTGTTTTGATACCTAATATTTGTATCGATATCAGTAAAATATCGAACCTTCAATACTCGATGCGAGTGTTGTATCGATATCAGTAGATATTAGAAGTATGAAAACGACACTAGTCTCAACATATCTCACATTTCTTAATTTATTGTCTCTCTCAGTAAGCTCAGACAAATAACATTCAATTTCAAAACTCACCACAAACCATTTTTTTACAGCCATACAGCTCCGTTATTGTACTTCACTTATACCCACTTCATTAATTTGCCTTGATATTTCAATTTGCGTCACAATTTGGTTTATTTTAACTCCTCATTTCCACTCAAACTAAAAAAGAATTTTTCCCCATCAGGGTTGTATGTTGAAGGGTGCGTTTTTCAGCACCACCCTTGAGGATTACTATGGCAATGTGCTTTACGGAAAACAGTACCCCTAGTTGGGTACATTTTCGGGAAAAAGGTCACAAAAGAAGAACAACCCCTATAATAAGTTTGACTCCAATTTTTTTTTTTTTTTTTTTTTTTTTTTTTTTTTTTTTTTTTTTTTTTTTTTTTTTTTTTTTTTTTTTTTTACTGATTGGACATTTTGCTTCTAATAGGTACCGGAAACTTAATTATATATTAAACATTAAGCTGCTCCAAAATCAAAATTTCCATTCATTCACAAATGCTTGAAGCCTAACTTACAAAGTATAATAACATACAAAAATGTGGCATGTAAAACACTTTTTAAATAAAGAAATTCTAATAGTAAAGAAACCCATAAAATCAAATTAAGTTGACTCTTATTAGATCAGGGATTAGGAGGATGTAGTTGAACGAAGTAAACGGAACAAGGAGTCGAAAAATGTCGTAAAATCGCAACTTCTTGAGCCTAAGGGTCAACCACAGGGGTCTCTCATTGGGGAGGAAAACTTGTATGGACTAGGGGTGGACCGTCCCAGGGTTTTGCTGTGAAATTGGTTCCTTTTCCCAGTCAAAATGTTGCTCGAATTCGTTGACCAGCGATAAAATAGAAATCGCGCCTAGTTGTAGGCGTGTCTTCAAACCGCTGGAATGAAAGAAAAAAAAGTCGACCCAAAGTTTTGGTTCGCCGCCAAAACCAGTCTATAAGAGGACAGTTCAAACCTAGATGGAACGGTAACGTGAGATGATTGTGTAGGTTGGCAAGGTTATTTCGAATAGAGGTTTTGAGAGGGAAGCTCAGAGGTTTTGTTGTCAGAAATATGGGTCATGCCTCGAAGACAGTTTAAAAATAAAGCAAGCTCCCGCTTCCTTTCTATGAATAACGCGGATTTACAATCAGGAATCAAAGGCGTCGCTGCTTTGGCTAGAAAGTGTCTGACTACGCCAGTCATGACAAGAAGTGCTGTTTGGTGGTATTTTGAAAGATTATTCTGTACAAGTTATGACTCATTCACAATGTCAAACTGGTCTAAAAATTCTGCTGCGAATTCTTATACACGGATTGGTTATTCCTCGAACCAGGCGCATGGAGATTCATTTCATCAACATGGGGAAAATGGGGGAAACAGTGGGTGTGGCGGGTCCCGGACCCATTCCAATCGATTCAGGGTCCAAAATTTAGTGGAAAATGATACCCCACACTCCTAGGTTACAGAAATCTTGAAAACACACATTCGAAATAGGTAGATTGGCACCCATTTTGACCCATGACCTCATCCAGAGGGCGCCAATCGTTTCGGGACCTGTCTCATTGGAATCAGCGTCCAAAATTTAGTGGAAAATGGTACCCCACACGCCTGGGTACCAGAAATCTCGAAAACACACATTCGAAATGGGTAGATAGGTACCCATTTTGAGTCATAGCCTCATCCAGAGGGTGCCAATCGTTACGAGACCCGTCTCATTGGATTCAGCGTCCAAAAGTTGGTGGAAAATGATACCCCACACGCCTAGGAACCAAAAATCTCGAAAACACATATTCAAAATGGGTAACAGATAGCCATTTTGACCCATAACCTATTCCAGTGGGTGCCAATCGTACTGGGACCCTTTTCATTGGATTCAGCGTCCACAATTTAGTGGAAAATGATACCCCACACACCTAGATTGCAAAAATCTCAAAAATCCATTTCTTGAAATTCACATTTTGACCCCTACCCCACCCAAATTTGGTCCGATCGGGTTGAAAAGTTTCGAGGACCAACTAGAGCCATGAACGAACCCCTGACCAAAATATCGATTAATCGATTTGTCAAAATAATCTATGTTTAGAGAAATAATTGGTCATTTTCAATCAATATAAAATGACTATAGAACTTTGATCAATAATTTTATAACAATTAATCGATTAGTGAGGTTTCTATTATTGATCGATTATTCTATTTTACATGATCTAGGGACATAAATTAGTGAATAATATTGTTTTTAACACTTTTTAAGCTATCAAGATCAACTTATGAAATTATGATGTTGCTTTTCTCTGTATTATACGTTTTTATTTTTACATTTTCCCTGATTCTTCTCAAATCCTGTCAAAAGGTCCCTTTTTGGCATAGGTTGGTTAACACTTTGGACAGAACATGCTTTTGAGGCATATTTGATTCACATATTTGCCACTAGGCACCAGCCTGACACGACCAACCTTGCCTCATCCTAGGAATTTGTTAGGTGCCTTTTGGCCATGGTAGTGGTGTTGTCTCCTACAAGATCATGGCCAAACTTTTGAGGTTAGTACCCTTTTCTGGAGGTTACCTTGCTTTTTGGCATATTTTCCCCTGTGTGCATGTGGATTTCCTGCCTCTTAGGCCTGGGTTCCCCTGAGTGGTGTACATATTACATGCTTTTTAGCATATATTCTCCTCAAGGGGAGTTTGATGTTGGAAAGGCATGTGTTCCTGCATGATACCTTTTTTTCAGCTCCTTCCAATAGGAAATGAACATAAAAATGAAGCGTTTTCCAGGGAAGATATCAGAAAGGACAAGAAAAGTCCCTCATGGGTTGAACTCACGACATTTTACATAGAGGACTCTTATAGTCCTGATGAGGACGATCACATAATTTCTACAGATGAGCAGTCTTTATCAGACGACGATGTGTATGGAGGCCCACAGAATCCTGCTGTATTTTATAATATGATGACATCTTGCTCATCAAACGCCTACTGTCTCTATCAGTTTTGCTTGGACGCAGAGAAAAAATCACGATTTGAATTCGTGAAACATCTCTCTATGAGTTTGGCCAACAAGCACGCTAAAGGAGGTTGCAGATCCCCACTCTCCCTCCCACACTGAAGAAAACCATCAAAGAAGTTGCAGGAATCGAGGGAGAATCCATTGCAAGGGTAGATCTGAACGACTGGAGAAAACTGTAAACTGGAAACTCCCATTTTGCCCTTATTAGAAGAACACAGCAACCAATGTAAAAGAATTTGATACTCCGACTTGTGGGACCTACACATAAATAGTGATTGATGATACAATTGAATTACAGATAATCTCGTAGTTTGCAGGAGATAATTTGGAGCTCAGAAATCTATATTCCAGAAATTTTAGCAAAATGCACGTACATCTGCCTAAACGGCAGATGTTCCTTCAAGAGTATGTGGTGCCCATAAGGCCGGGACACATGTAAAGGCTCTTCGGTTGTCAGACTCTTCTTTGTCGTTTTTCACTACAAAACTAACCTTCCTTGCAATGTGTTCTGACCAATTATTCTGTTCTCCGTTTTACACTAAGCATATTAATAAAAGTGGTTCTACTCACTCGATATCTCC
Source organism: Cyrtorhinus lividipennis (assembly GCA_019603395.1). Lineage (NCBI taxonomy): Eukaryota > Metazoa > Arthropoda > Insecta > Hemiptera > Miridae > Cyrtorhinus > Cyrtorhinus lividipennis. The sequence goes on from CM034007.1 coordinate 1,469,377, forward strand.
ACAGATACCCCATAAGAACTACAAGAATGTAGCTTAACCATAGGGTACCTGCCCAAAATGCATGTGTTCCGCTCAAGGGTTGATTTAGTACATGCCTAACGGCAGATGTTCCTTTACACACAAATCAAAATAACGATCCGTCCGAAGTGTTAACTTGGCAAGGTGGATGCACACCCAGTACAATGCAAATGAGTTGGGAACAAGTAAGTACCCAAATGGAGTCAACCTGGGACATGAAATGCCTTTTTTGGCCAGAATGGAAGATGGTCGACGGATTGCAGGGACGCTATAATTTAACCGTTTTCATCCCCAACAATCATCAGATTGATAACATTGGACAAAACTCTTGAAAAAAGCTGCGACACTTTGGACTTGATTGCAGTACCGCATCTTATCATAGAATCCCACTAAATGGCTGTGCTCCTTGTTGATTGGCACACCTCACAGGAATTGCAGACAATTCATAAATGTAACAAGATAATTTGACGTCCAACTTACTTTGTCAGCTCTGGAATTGGCATCCTTGGCTTGCCCCTCGCAGGTGTCTGCCTTGTCCATGGCAGTGTCCTTCTCCATCTTCATCGCCTGCATCTTCTTCTTGATCGCGTCCATCTTGGAGTTGTTGGGTTAGTTCACTCGGCACAACAAAAGCAAACACCTGTAACAGATGACAAGATATGTAACGCATGAAAATTCTGTTGATTTGTTACAAAACCCACAAACCCTAAACAGGTTGGGGCTGTGTCCCATCCCTTATTCATACCAGAAAATTTGTTTTTTGTGAGAACCACATCTGCTATACTTTCCGTTGAGATCTATAAGTACATGTTGAGGAAAAAGACAACTTCATTTCTAGAAGAAACCCCTTTTGAATGATAATACATAAAGTTATGCTACAAAAATATTCCTTCATAAGTCACCCTCTAACATGCCATGCAAAGATTAACATATAATATAGAAAGTAATTCATGTAATTCATGCAATACAATCATAACAAGACGGTACAGTAGATTTTTAGTAGTAGATTACTTCTTCTCGATAATTCATCCCTTAATACCACCCTTCAGTAGATTTTTAGTAGAAGACTACTTCTTCTCAGTGATTCATCCCTTAATACAACCCTTCAATTGTTTGATTCTAAGCTGTCTGCATTCTCTCAGACTTGCTGAACATATAGAAAATGTCACTGTTTAATGTTGATGTTTTGCTTACATCGATGTCAACCCGACCAATGGCATCGATACATCGATGTTCCAGCCTTGCAACATTGATGTTGACCAGAACTTTACTTACAGAAGAACACAGGACTGGTAGTTAGTGTTGCAGTTTAATGATTATTATCCTCTCTTAACCCTCCCTCCCTCTGACAGGAGAAAAATAAGGTAGAAAACCCCAAACCGCCCCAAAATTTGGCATCACCGACCACACTATAGATACAACAACAGCAACAACAACATGGCAGTTGGCATAGTGTCTTGCAGTTTCCAGTGACTTTTCTTTTCTTTTGATTAAAGTGGAGTACACCCAAATCTCTGTAAGATTACAATGGAATATTTCAGCTCCATTTGTACTTCCCTGCCGAGAGGTTATTTCAAAAGGCTGGGAACATCCAATCCTGGAAATACAGGAACAAAATAGCTGGGCAGAACAACCCTCTGCTAACTACAATTAATTAAATTAGGAATTATTCAGAGAAACAAGATATGTCCAATGTCGATGCAAGAATGTTTTGGGTTTGAAACATTGACAACAAAAACATCGATGTATTGCTTTCGATGTTGAAGCTTCGATGTTTCATCCCTAGAATACACGACTGGTGATCCAACCACCACTTTTTATAATGTGAACAAAATTTCAAATCACGAATTTATAATGTGACTTCCACAGATTTTAAGTACTACAGTTCCTCGCTTCGGCATGGTTGAAACATCCTTTTCAAGAAACCTAAAGGAGAAAATAATGGAAAAAATGTGGGAAAATTTAGAACTACGTAGGTAGATTTAGATTAATTACACAGGGGGCAGTTGTCACTGCAGTGGACACCCCCGCATCTAGGCCTAGTGACCCATTGTGCTAGCCCCTGGTTGGTCACAAAGCAATGACAAACACGTGTGATATGCCCCCGGACAACCGTTTTGGATAATTACTGCCAATACTAAATGGGCCTCACGACGTCGAGTAAACGCCGGGGGTGCTGGATTCGAACCAACAGCCTCGAAACTTTGACCACAGAAGTCTCGAGCCCTTAGAGACCTTGGCCACCTCGGCCCCACATAGGTAGGTACCTTGGTACCCTCCTGCCACACAAGTTTCATGAGCAATCTTATGATCATCAAGAACTTGTAGAAAACTCTCTATGCCAAATTATACTTCATGATGGTTTTGTTGTTAGGTCCAAAGGCTACGCCATCTTGCCCGAAGAAAATTGTGCCAAATGAACTGAACTAAAGTGAATTTCCATCACGAAGTCATTGAAAAGGGGTGGTTTGGAAGGAATGGTGCCTCAGCTCTCCCTTATTTTACCGCAAACATTTATCGAATAAAGTTGACTCTTCTTATTTCGAACGAGAGACACTCAGACTGAAGAAGAACAGGAAATTAACCGTGACTTTGCCATTCGATGGAGTCTGTTTATCTTTACAGAGCTAACATAGAAACCGATAAAAATCAACCGTTCTCATATTGTATCAATTTATTGCCTTCAATAAAGTTGATGGATGTTTACTAGTTCAGTTAACAAACCAATTCTTTCCGTTGTGATCGTCGTAATAATTATTTGTGCGATTATTCAACAATCAATAACCCCATTTTTCCAATATCAACGCAATTTAGCGTCAATTTGTACTATACTTTGAGACAAATTTATGTACGGACCAGAACACTATAGATCGCAACGGCGATACGCCAGACTATAATAGAGATACGTAATAATTATTTGCTTATTCAATGAAAATATTAGCCTAAATGAAATGTATGCAGATTATTATTATTATTTTATTTTTTTTTTATTTATTTATTTATTTATTTTTTTTTTTTTGCTCTAAAGAGGTACAAAAAGAGAACAGAATGTATTTTAATTTTTGAAAACCCCTTTTTCGATCATTTAGTTCTCAGAAAAGTAAATGTGAATGTTTTATTATTCATTGTAAATTATTTGGGGGTCATCCCAAAATAAAGATTTGCGTCCTTTAAATGCAGGGTGGGGCAATAGATATGAACCAGTTTTTGAAGGTAATCGAATGAAAACTACTCAACAAAGAAAATGGATCCGCCAGGATGGGTGGCATTAGCATCAATACACTGGGATGGGGAGGGGGTCTGTATGTGATTTTTGAAAAATGGATTTTCGAGATTTTTGGTGATCTAGGCGTGTGAGGTATCATTTTCCAATAAATTTGGGACGCTGAATCCAATAGAATGGGTCCCGGAACGATTGGTGCCCACTGGTTGAGGTTATGGGTCAAAATGGGTGCCTATCTACCCATTTCGATATGTGTTTTCGAGGTTTTTGGCACCAAGGCGTGAGGGGTATCATTTTCCACTAAATTTTGGACCCTGAATTGATTGGAATAGGTCCGGGACCCGACACACCCACTGTTTCCCAAATTTTTCCCCTGTTGATGAGATGGATGTCCATGCGCCTGATCCAAGAAATAACCAACCCCTGTGAACGAATTGGCAGCGTTTTCGAAGAGGACGCCAAACAGCAATGGTGAATGCAGCAACCTCTGTTTCCCTACTGAAAGCTCTTTATGAACCCAAACTGGAAGGACTAAGTGAGAAAACTGATATGATAAACCTCTGATTTCAACAGGATGAAGCAGCAGCGCCTACAGATCGTGTTTCATTGGACAAAAATGTTCCCGAATGGTCTCTCTCCCTACTTCAGCCCCTTTTTGAGCATTTGTGACTTCATGGTGGGCTACCTAAAGGATAATGTTTTTAAACATAACCATATAAACATCCATTACACTCTGAATAAGCTAGAGGTGCGAGACGAGGAAGAAATCAGGGCGATACCTACACAAATGTGCCGAAAAGCAAAGGAAACTTCCTGAAATGGCCTTCATCAGTGTATTGCTGCTCAAGGACGCCATCTTGGTGATGTAATTTTCAAAATTTGATGTATAAAACGGAATTACTTTCTGACTCAAATAAATTAAGATTCATTTTCCTAAATTGACTAGTTTTCTTCTTATTTCCTTTCAAACCCGATGAGCAATGACGTTTCTTCAATGCTTGCAGCAAGGTGGCACATTTCAGGAAACCTAGCAAAAGGTGTCTACAGGGCGATTTCCATGCAATTTCATGGATAAACTCGGGTTGCCGGAAATCCTACTCTCGTCTTTCTTTGCTATAATCTACTTGAAATCCACAGGGGCTGATTATTCCTTGGACCAGGCGCATGGTGACTCATTCCAACCGATTCAACGTCCAAAGTTTAGTGGAAAATGATACCTCACACGCCTAGGTACCAGAAATCCCGAAAACTTACTTTCGAAATGAGTAGGTAGACCGAAATTAACCCATAACCTCATCCGGTTGGCTCAAATTGTTCCAGGACCCATCTAATTAGATTCAGCGTCCAAATTTTTGTGGAAAATGATCCCTACAAGCCTAGATCTCCGATATCTCGAAAATTCATTTTTCAAAATACACATTTTGACCCTTACTCCCCATCCCCTCATCCAAATTCGGTCCGATTGGGATGAAAGCTTCGAGAACCAACTAGAACCAAAAATGGTCCCAAAACACAATATTTGTGGCCAATCGGTCAGAATAACTTTCTACTCTCAGATTTTTAGACATTTTTTTATTACCAAAATCTACCACCAATTTTGATCGGAAAGATTGGCCTTCTGCATGAAAACGGGTTGTTTATTCAAGGAATAATCAACCAAAATGCAAATTGTGCTGTATCCAACTCAGTTTCATGATGAAAGTTGGATTTAATTGGAAAACAATGATTTACACCTAAACATTTTTTTTTTAAATTCTACTACCAAAATCGGCGTGGAAGGCGGACGGATCTCGAAAATTAATTTTTAGAAATACACATTTTGACCCTTACCCCGCCCAAATGTGGTCCAATCGGGCTGAAAAGTTTTGAGGACCAACTAGAGCCAAAAAGGGTTCCAAAAACTCAACATTTGTGGCCAATCGGACAGAATTACTTTCTACTCCCAGATTTTTAGACATTTTTTTATTACCAAAATCTACCACCAATTTTGATCGGAAAGATTGGCCTTCTGCATGAAAACGGGTTGTTTATTCAAGGAATAATCAACCAAAATGCAAATTTTGCTGTATCCAACTCAGTTTCATGATGAAAGTTGAATTTAATTGGAAAACGATGATTTTCATTTAAAAATTTAAAAAAAAAATGTCTAAAAAAAAAAAATGTACTAAAATCGGCGTGGACGGCGGACGGATCTCGAAAATTTATTTTTCGAAATACACATTTTGACCCTTGCCCCGCCAAAATGTGGTCCAATCGGGCTGAAAAGTTTCGAGGACCAACTAGAACCAAAAAGGGTTCCCAAAACACAAAATTTGTAGACCATCGGAGAGAATTAATTTCTCCTCTCAGATTTTTAGAAAATTTTCTACTACTAATTATAATCATAAAGATTGGCCTTCTGCATGAATACGGGTTGTATATTCAAGGAATAACCAACCAAAATGCAAATTGTGCTGTATCCAACTCAGTTTCATGATGAAAGTTGGATTTAATTGGAAAACGATGATTTTTACCTAAAAATTAAAAAAAAATGTCTGCTACCAAAATCGGCGTGGACGGCGGACGGATCTCGAAAATTAATTTTTAGAAATACACATTTTGACCCTTACCCCGCCCAAATGTGGTCCAATCGGGATGAAAGTTTCAAGAACCAACTAGAACAAAAAAGGATCCCAAAACACAAAATTTGTGGCCAATCGAAGATAATTAATTTCTCCTATCAGATTTTTAGAAATTTTTCTACCACCAATTTTGATCAAGAAGATCGGCCTTCTGAATGAAAGCGGGTTGTTTATTCAAGGAATAACCAACCAAAATGTCAATGTCCGTCCGCCGTCCACGCCGTTTTTGGTAGTAGAAAATTTTCTAAAAATCTGAAATTTGGGTCAGGGGCCTGTTCCCGGCCTAGGACGGTCCTCCAAGCTTTTCAGCTCGGTCGGACCAAATTTGGGCGGGGTAGGGGTCAAAATGTGTTTTTTGAAAAATGAATTTTGAGATTTTGGGCGATCTAGGCGAGTGGGGTATCATTTTCCACTAACTTTTGGACGCTGAATCCAATGAAATGGGTCCCAGAACGATCGGCACCCACTGGAAGAAGTTATGGGTCAAATTGGGTATATATTACCCATTTTGAATATGCGTTTTCGAGATTTCCGGTACCTGGGCGTGTGGGGTATCATTTTCCACTAAATTTTGGATCCTGAATCGATTGGAATGGGTCTGGGACCCGCCGCACCCCCCGTTTTCCCCATTTCCCCCATGTTTTAAATAAGTTTCCATGCGCCTGGTCTGACGAATAACCAACCCCTGTGTAAGAATTTGCAGCGTTTTTGTCTTGCATTCATTCGCTATTTTCTCCTAAAATATTACTCTAAACAATTTTTTTCTTATACCATAGGAATGATGAGATTTTGGCAAGATTTCCCCGTTATAATAGCGCATAGTAGATAAAATAAATTGTTTTCTACAAAAAACGCTTTCCAATAGAAGTGGTTTTCATGAGAGGGGAAGCCAGGTTAAGGCTCGGTCACACGGGGCTTGTACTAGCAGCTAGATCTCGCTGAGAGATCCAGCCATGCAAGTTGCTAGTTCTCCAGCGCGCTAGAAGTCCTGTCAGACGGAGCTGGTGAACTAGCTCAGTCTGCTGTTGTGATTGGTTCTGTGTGTCTAGTTATAGAAATAGTTATAGAAAAAATAATGTCGTCTGTTGGCATTAGACGTGATGTTCTGTTACGTATAATCAGAATTGGAGTGCACGAAGCATGTTTAGGGTATTTAAAAAGGAAAAGGAGGAGATGGGTGAGGCAATGGATCGAAAGAAGGGATTTGTTGGGAGCATCATCACGTCTTATTTGTGAACTAGCCTCAGAAGACCCAAATTCATATCTGAATATGCTGAGATTGTCATTGTTAAAATTTAACGAGCTTCTCGAAATGGTAACACCATTGATACAGAAAAAGGACACCAACATGAGGCAATCAATACCTTGTAAAACTAAGCTTGAAATTACTCTAAGATTCTTGGCAACTGGTGACAGTTTAAAGTCACTACAATACCTCTTTCGAGTGCCTCACAACACAATTTCAACTTTTCTCCCTGAAGTCTTGGATGCAATTTATAAAATTTTGCCAACGCGAGAACTGGCACGAGCGGTTCCAGTCAGACGGGGCTGGAATGGCGCTAGAGACTACAGCTGGGCGGTCATGTGACCTGCTAGTGACTCTTCCAGCGCTTGTAATATTAAACTGCTCAAACCCTCCAGCGGCTACAGATACCAGCTCATGCGAGTGTTTCTAGCCGCTAGAAGAGCAGTCACACGATGCTGGTTTTCTGCTAGTTCTAGCTGCTAGTTACTAGCGGCGAAAAAAACCAGCTCCGTGTGACAGGGCCTTTAGCATAAGCAGGAGAGTTTGACATTTTCGTCCAGTTCAGCCAATTTTTCCACGTGTTTTGGTACTGAGGACTGAAATAGAGAGAACTTTTCGATTGTTTTCTATTCCCTTCAGTATGCATTCGAATGTTTCTGTTGTCGTCCTGAAGAAGGCAGGTAGGTAGGTAATGGAAAAACCTTTCTCGTTGGTCGGTTCAGGATGCTTTGCATGCGAGTTCTAGACAAGTTTGAAGAAAGGAATGTCAGAAGGAATTGCTGAAGCGCTTTCGACAACACCTTGATGGCCTAGCAATGGCCAAATGGGCGCGTGGAGAATGTGCTGCAGTTTGAAAGGGGTTGCATAACCTCGGGATCAGTCATTTTTGATCGACTGCAACTGTCTTGGCGCTTGCGAGAAGAAATCGAGATTGTGGCTGCGTGTGAAAAAGAAAAAAACTCGGTTGAAAGACCCTGGATATAAGAGTTGGACGGCAGTTCAGAAGGTATTTTTAGCGTCGCTAGCCGCGGTTTGGACGCAAATGGGCCGCCGTAGGCCACAACTGCCACGGATTCCCCATTTTCAAGCTTGCTCAGCTGTTGTCACATGAATCACGCGAAATCCCTTGTCCCATATCAGCGACAACGTTCAAAAATGTCGTTTTTATTATTCTTGAGTGGTTTGGGTTGGTTATTCCTCGGACGATCAACCTACTTTTTCATGCCAGAGGTATGAAATACCTCCACATATTTCAACATGTCTACAGTAAATCACTGGAGTTGGTTATTTCTCAGATCAGGAGCTTGGAGAAAACAGAATCTGGAGTATCCCAGACTCATTCAAATCGAAACAGCGTCCAATATTTAGTGGAAAATGATACCCCACACGCCTAGGTACCAGAAACCTCGAATACACATTCAAAATGGGTAGATAGGCACCCATTATGACCCAAAACCTCATCCAGAGGGCGCCAATCATTCCGGGACTCATTTCATTGGATTCAGCGTCCTAAATTTAGTGGAAAAAGATACCCCACACACCTAACCCAAGAAACAAGTTGAATAATTTTTCAGGTAGTAACACGATTGCAAAAACTCGTAGGATTCTTGGTTTCATGTTGCCTCAAAATTGATTCCCTCCTTTAAAGAAAGCCCTTTGAGGCCATAAATTCGTCCCAGACTCATTCCAATCGAGCAAAATTTTGGAAAATGATACTCCTCAACCGTAGATCGCCGAAAATATTGAAAATCTATTTTACAAAATCCAAGTTTTGAGGACCAACTACAGCCGAACGACCTATGTTTGACCTGACCCAAATTTCAGATTTTTTAGAAAATTTTCTACTACCAAAAACGGCCGACAGACATTTGGGTTTTAGTTGGTTAATAATCCGAATAATGAATAATCCGTTCATGCCGACATTAGCAGAAGAAAATTTTCTATAAATCTGGAATTTGGGTCAGGGACTCGTTTCAGGCTCTAGTTGGTCCTTGAAACTTTTCAGCCCGATCAGACCAAATTTGGAAGGGCATCGGGTCAATATTTGTTTTTCAAAAAATAAATTTTCGAGATTTTTGGCGATCTAGGTGTGTGGGGTATCATTTTCGATAAATTTTGGACGCTGAATCGATTAAAATGGGTCTGAAGGATGGTCTCGGAATTGTTGGTGTCTACTGAGGTTGGGTATGGGTCAAAATGGGTGCCGATCTACTTATTTTGAAAATTTTTGAGATTTCTGGTACCTAGGCGTGTGGGGTATCATTTTTTACTAAATGTTGAACGCCGAATTGAGTGATATGAGTCTCCATGCTACTGGTCCGAGGAATAACCAACCCCTGTGAATTTTGCAAACTGTTACATTTTGCGTCAAATTAGAAAGGTTAACCTCTTGCATGAAAACATAGGTTGCCTATTCAAGGAATAACTACCAAAACGCTGCAAATTTGTCCACAATGGTAGTGTTGCGAGCTGGCACCTGTGCCTGTCAAATGGGCTGCTGGCGTCACAGGATCAATGACCTGTGGAGGGCTAAGGGGGTCATTTCAAGGAATTGTGCATTGTATTGAATTGGCTGGAACCTTCCTGTTCACTCGAGACAACACGTCGAGTTCCCAGAACCAGGGAAGGTTCGAGAATGTTCTCGGCCAGGCAGCAGGTATAAAACGGACCCAGGAATGCCGCGGAGTTCAGTTCAATTCAGAGTCTGAATATAGACGCTTTGGGTTATAAATCGTGCTGTGCCGTGTGATAAATAGTGCGACAACCGCATTACAACCGAACTGTGCTTTGTGATTGTGTAAGTGCGCGAATGTGAACAGTGTATTCAAGTGAACAATTGTAATAAATTATTTAACAAAGAATATAAATCGTTACAATTTCTTCTTTAATAATTTTTACATTTCCCTTCAAACCTTTTCTACTCAGTTCAATGAACACTAAAACTAATAAAAATGCCGCCTATTCTCCCACAGTGATTTAGTGGTTTATGGGGAAACCTGTGGGCTTAAATTATTTTTAAGAACATAAATCGTTACAGTATATTATTCCTAAGAGCAAGAGTATGGGAACATACAAACAGATTCCAATACATAGGTAGATGACCCATTTGGACCCATACCCACCTCAGGTAGGCACCAATCGGTCCATGGCCCATCTCAATGGAATCAGCGTCCGAAATTTAGTGGAAAATGATACCCCACACGCCTATTTCCAAAAAATACCGAAAGTCGAGTGTCGAGAAACCAATATTTATTTATATTCTCAATCCTCCTTTAATTTCATGGGATGTCAATAAAGTCTCTAACTTGTGTTTTCCTTTGATATGCGTCATCTAAATGAGAAAAATTTGATTCAACGCTCATTTCAGTATCGTATGATATTACATAGGTAGAACATATTCGAGAGAAATCTCATCAGCACATGGAGGATCCAGTGGCTTTGGGCTTGAATAATTCGGCTTTTCGAGCAGCCCTCATTACATATTTATTTTATACTCTACAATCCAGAATATGCTGATTTAGACAACTCAGCATGCTCAAAACTGGCTTCCTTTTACAGGCTCTTGTAGGGCACAAGGGTGAGCTTTGTTGTGTCCACTTACGGAAGCACTAAGCTTATTATTTATTGTTGTGCGTCCTTGGACAACATTTGAGTACAGGTTGAATTGTAAATAAGCAATCCATTTGTTTGTCAACAATATCCCTTTTTAGTTGAAGTTCCGATCATGGTTGATGAATGGGAAAATGTGAATGATGGAGCCATGTGATTCTGGGGCTTTTTTGAAAAACGCTGCAAATTCTTTCACAGGTTGTTCCTCGAACCAATCGATTCAGGGTCCAAAATTTAGTGGACAATCATACCCCACACGCCTAGGTACCGGAGATCTCGAAAAAAGACATTCGAAATGGGTAGATAGGGACCCATTTTGACCCATAAACTTATCCAGGGGGCAACAATCGTTTCGGGACCCATTTCATTGGATTCAGCGTCCAAAATTTTGTGGAAAATGATACCCCACACGCCTAACCCAAGAAACAAGTTGAATAATTTTTAAGGTAGCAAAAACTCCTAGGATTTTTGGTTCCATGTTGCCTCAAAGTTGATTCCCCCCTTAGAGGCCATAAATTCGTCCCAGACTCATTCCAATCAAATCAGCGTCCAAAATTGAGAGGAAAATGATCCTCAACCCTATATCGCCAATCTCAAAAATCCATTTACGAAATCCAAGTTTTGAGGACCAACAACAGCCAAACATGGGCCCCTGACCCAAATTTCAAATTTTTTAGAAACATTTCTACCACCAAAAACGGTGTGGACGGCGAACGGCTCACGGCCAACGGACATTTGGGTTTTGGTTGGTTAATCCCTGAATAATCCGTTCATGCCGACTTAAGCAGTAGAAAATTTTCTATAAATCTGGAATTTGGGTCAGACCCATAAACTTATCCAGGGGTCACCAATCGTTCCGGGACCCATTTCATTGGATTCAGCATCCAAAATGTAGTGGAAAATGATACCCCACAAGCCTAGATCGCCAAAAATCTCGAAAATCCATTTTTCAAAATACACATTTTGACTCCTATCCCGCCCAAATTTGGTCCGATCGGGCTGAAAAGTTTTGAAGACCGACTTGAGCCGGAAACGAACCACTGACCAAAATTTCAAATTTATAGAAAATTTTCTTCTATTTTCGACCTATTGGTGTTGTTGGGAGATATTCTTCGCATCATTCAGACAATGGTGGACTTTGCGCTGAGTATTATAGGTTGAATCACACAGGAATCCCAAATTATTGGCCAATACGTATAAGCTCTATGAGTTTTTAGTTCATATTTCTACAAACCTCGCGCCCTCTTTCTTTAAAGAAAATCCCTTCACAATAGCCAAAAACAATGGGCCACCTTGAAGCACACCCTCCTGGTCGTCAGAAAAGAGCAATATCTCGGAATTTCGATTAAAAAACGAGTCCTTCGGCCGAATTAACCCCGAAAACTGCTAACAGTCCTTCTATAGAAACCCAGAAAATCAAACTATTTTATTGCATACATCACCTGCAGTACTGAGGAACCTGGAATGGTACCCATGCTTCAGATAGGCCATCATCACAATGAGATGCTGATTCCTCCAGTGGCAGAAAATCATGGCCAATGCTTTAAGGGTAAGGTCTGGGCAAGATCAACCAGCCTATCAGCAAGTGATACTCACCCAAAGTGTCAATTTTTTCCACCAATACCAGCAAGGTGAACTACTTTGTAACCACATTTCCACCAGAATACCCAAAATGATGGCATTACGTCCTCTGTATTACTTGTCGTTGATGATGCACGAAATGCAGCAACTTATCACGTATTTGCATTTCTAACTGGACCTTACTCGTGTGAGAAATCGTATCATTGGTATAGCCAGAGTAAGCACTCTTTTGGTTGGCTATTCCTCAAAATTTGTTTTTCGAAAAATGGATTTTCGAGATTTTTGGTACCTAGGCGTGTGGGGTATCATTTTTGACTAAATTTGGACGTTGAATCCAATGGGACGGGTCCCAAAACGGTTGACGTCCACCGAATGAGGTCATGGGTCAAAATTGGTATCTTTCTACCAATTTCAAAAGCGGGTTTTCAGGATTTTTGGTACCTAGGCGTGTGGGGTATCATTTTCGACTAAATTTAGGACGCTGAATCCAATGGGACGGGTCCCAGAACGATTGACACCCACTGGAAAAGGTTATGGGTCAAAATTGGTATCTTTCTACCTACTTCAAAAGCGGGTTTTCAGGATTTTTGGTACCCAGGCGTATGGGGTATCATTTTCAAGCACCCTTTTGGTTGGTTATTCCTCAAAATGTGTTTTTCGAAAAAAGGATTTTCGATATTTTCGGCGATATAGGCTTGTGGGGTGTCATTTTCGACTAAATTTTGGACGCTGAATCCAATGGGACGGTTCCCAAAACGATTGACACCCACCGGAAGAGGTTATGGGTCAAAATTGGTATCTATCTATTTGTTTCTAAGGCGGGTTTTCGAGATATCTGGTACCTTGGCGTGTGGGGTATCATTTTTGACTAAAATGAGGACGCTGAATCCAATGGGAAGAGGTTATGGGTCAAAATCGGTATCTTTCTACCTATTTCAAAAGCGGGTTTTCAGGATTTTTGGTACCCAGGCGTATGGGGTATCATTTTCAAGCCACACCTTTGGTTGGTTGGTTATTCCTCAAGTGTGTTTTTCGAAATGGACTTTTCGAGTTTTTTCGGCTGATATAGGCTTGTGGGGTGTCATTTCTCGGACTTAAATTTAGGGAACCGCTGAATCCAATGGGACGGGTCCCAAAACGGTCGACGCCCACCGGATGAGGTCATTGGTCAAAATTGGTATCTTTCTACCTATTTCAAAAGCGGGTTTTCAGGATTTTTGTACCTAGGCGTATGGGGTATCATTTTTGACTATATTTTGGACGCTGAATCCAATGGGACGAGTCTCCGAACGATTGACGCCCACCGGAATGACGTTATGTGTCAAAATTAGTATCTATCTACCAATTTTGAATATGTGTTATTGAAATTTCTGGTACCTAAGCGTGTGGGGTATCATTTTCCACTAAATGTTGGACTCTGAATCCTTTGATATCATTCTCCATACCTCTGGTTTGACGAATAACCAACCCGTGTGAAAGAATTTGCAGCGTATTATCCACTAGGTTGCGGTAACCGATTGCTGCACGCTGGAAATGATGATTTATGTGTCAAGGACCTTTTTCGGTCAATTTTATCTATTGGTTGAAAAATGAATTTAAAGCCATAGCCATCATCTGTTAATAACCGGTTATCGATGGTTTCGTTAAACTTGTTCTAATCTGTGCTAAAAATAGTCCTGAACCGACATGTAACAAACATGTAATCATGTTTGTCCGAACGATGTATGTACCTATCATTCCGCTGTCCTCGCGATAGCTTTGGTTAAACGAGGGGAGCTAATAAAAAGAGATCGTCGAGGAGAATTCACTCGAGACTATTTTAAGAGCAACCATCTCCGTAAGCTGCCTTACAGGGTTTGGCTGGTGTTGAAGACCCGCGAAAAAAACTGTAACTTGAGAGGGGAAAGTTTTATTTCCGTACGCGGACCCGCGATATGATTCATGCGCTGGCCGAGGACCAATGAAATAATTTTTGCACGTTATTGCAAGTTTTATCGTTGAGAATGTGAAAACATTGTTATTTCCTATATGAAGGCGCCTTCGAAGAAGCAATTCGACGCCAGGCCTTATTTAAAGACATCTGCATCACAGTTCAGGCGAAGTAGAATGGTCTAATTTTAGACCAAGATTTGTCTCAATGTATTAAAGTATATTCTGGATGCCGAATGAAACAATTTAAATTCAAATTTTCAAAATGGTTGAGATTATTTCAGGGTGGGAAGATTGTTAGTTATTAATATAACAAGTCCATTCCTAAATAAAAAATTAAGGTTATAATTAGTTAATTATGGATATCATATCTTATGGGGTAGAAGGAGAGGGGGTTGTGAGGCAGGTTGCCATTCAAAACGCATTCAATGTTGAAAAATTTAATATTTTTATTCATCAAAAAAATATCACACAAAATAACTCTTCTTGTGAGGTCTCTTGTGACCTGGCTTTCATTTTGTTAGTTGGTTTATTTTTGCCTGAAGTTCAGAATTTCAAATTTACCTGGTGGAGTGGTCGACAGTCTGGGAAGCGATGTTCGACTGAGATGGACGAAGTAACGGACACTTCCCCTACACTTAGGTCACTCCACCCCCACCCTAATCCACGAGGAATTTCCCCCTCCTCCCCATTGATGGAATGGGGGAGGCGAGGGGAGCGGGGACGCCCCAAGATCCCCTACTCCTCTTGGACAGTAAACTGATCCCAGTCGGGACACGTTCAGGACTTTATATAGCAAGGCGGTAGTGGGGCAGTCCCCACCTTGGAGATGGAGAACGCTGTATGATGGTCTGACACGCTCTTATGGGGATCATTTACTCACCCCCACCCTTTCGGGGGGAACTCCCTCACATGGGGGGTCCTTTCATTTAAAGGTAAAATCCTTTCCGTCTCCTGAACGGCGGGGCCATCAGGATGTGGCGGTGGGGGTCTTCGAGAGGGACTTCTTTGGCTGGCCCGCCGCCCTAGCCCTCCCCGCCGCTCACGGGCCCCGCCTTCCAATCGCCCGACCCGCACAACACTATTGTGATGGTGATTGCATTTTCTGGTTATAGCTTCGTTTTCGCCACAGATTCGCGTGATACAATCAAAAACTCTTTTTTAACCCATTCCACGCGAAAAAGTAAAACGATTATTACCATCTACCTCTCTCTGGAGTGGTAATCTTGCTATCCGGTCAATCTCGGCCATAGATTCGGTTTATGGGGTTGTAGGAAGGGGTAGGTTAGAAAAAAATGCAAATTCCTTCACAGAGTTTGATATTCCTCGAACAGGAACATGAAAACTCATTCCAATAGATTCAGCGTCGAAAATTTAGCGGAAACTAATACCCCTCACGCCTAAATCATCGAAAATATCAAAACATTGGTAAAATGGGGAAAACAGTGGGTGTGGTGGGTCCCGGACCAGTATCAATGGAATCAACGTCCAAAATTTAGTGGAAAATGATACCCCATACGCCCACAGGTACCAAAAATCTCGAAAGCACATTCGAAATGGGTAGATAGGCACCCATTTTGACCCATAGCCTCATTTAGAGGGCACCATTCGTTCCGGGACCCGTCTTATTGGATTCAGCGTCCAAAATTTAGTGGAAAATGATACCAAACACGCCTGGGTACCCAAAAATCTCGAAAACCCACATTTCAAAATAGGTAGGAAGGTACCCATTTTGACTTAAAACCTCTTCCAATGGGCACCAATCGGTCCGGGACTCGTCTCATTGGATTCAGCGTCCAAAATTTAGTGGAAAATGATACCCCACACGCCCTAGACCGCCGAAAATCCATTTCTCGAAATTCACATTTTCACATTCTCTGGATTAATTCAAGGAATAACCAACAAAAAAGGGTCTCGTGAGGTAGAATCGAGTTGAGCATGAATTTAGTGTTACACCGTTTATGTGTCCAAATTGTTGGATTTTCGAGCACTTGAGTCATTTTGAGTTATTTTGAATATCGTTCTTCAACTCGATATCCTTGTTGATTTTCGACGATTTACATCGTTGGTAAGCCCACTTCATTGTGGTATTTGTTATGTTTGGTTGTTCTTGAATTATCAACTTATGTAATCATGCCCACAGTAAAATTTTCACACTATACGTTTCACGATCAAGTCTAGATTAAAAAATTAAAAAAATAAAACGCTGTAAATTCTTTCACAACGGTTGGTTATTCCTTGGAACCAGGAGCATGGAGACTAATTCCAATCAATCCAGCGTCCAAAATTGATGAAAATGATACTTCATCTAGAAATCCAAATTCACATTCAAAATAGATCGACAGGTAGATTTGACCCATGCAACTTTTCAGCCCAATCGGACCAAATTTGGGGAGAGTAAGGGTCAAAATAAGTGTTTGGAAATTAAATTTTCGGCGATCTAGGCTTGTGGGGTATCATTTTCCACTAAATTTAGGACGCTGAATCGAATGAGATGGGTCCCAGAACGATTGGCATCCACGGGAAGAGGTTATGGGTCAAAATGGGTACCTATCTACCTATTTCGAATGTTGGTTTTCGAGATCTCCCGTACCTGGGCATGTGGGGTATCATTTACCACAAAATTTAGGACGCTGAATCGTTTAAAATGAGTCTCCATGTGCCATGAGCCTCCATCCTACCTTCCATGTAGCACCCAGTCTATACCACAAATCCGCGATTAACTCCGGTTTTGTCTTTTGCCAGCTTTCTATGTGACACCGTATCTATGGCCTGAGCCAGAGCCTGATAAATGACATTTTTTTTCCCAATCTAACTTTTTATCAATCACTACCAATGAATGATTTAAGCTTCTAGCGGCTTTCTACACTATCAGTCACGCTTATTAACAAACAACTTCCTCAAGCATTTGAACAAACTGCTTTGTAAGCCGCAGGCTTACTGTTTCCAGAAAACCAGAAGGGAGGGAGCATGCGCCAGGATGCGCGCGCAGCTCCTGCCTGGACATTGCATTTGGAGGGAGCTCCAGCACTCCACTCATTGCCAAGGCGCCCAACTGGGCAGTCATTGCTGAGGCGCCCAACCTGTCGGAGTCATTTATATTTTTGTAACCCTGTGGTGAAAGTGCATCTCACTCAGTCCATCCTGGCTTTGTCCTGTGCTCGCTCTGAAGTGAACTCTGCTACCATGCTGAAGTCGATGGAAGCTGTAACATTGTGTTCCCCATGAGATAAAGGACTCAAGTTAATTAAGCCTCGCTGTGTACCTTCGCCAGCCAGTATCGTTGCGCTTGTTCATTAATTGTATTTCATGTGTATCATCATTTCATGTATCATGTATTAATTGTATTTTATGCTCCACATGTTGTCTAATTTACTTTGTCAAATTACTTTGTCCTATATCAATTCTAGACTAGGTTGGTGCATATCCGCCTTTGCAACGTGTCCTTGTTTTTAATTATAATTCATTTTGTTTCAATGTATTTCATGCTCATCCTTGGTATCCCTAATTAATGCTCAGTCGTAAGTCTTGGACTCACATCCCCTATCCTCTCGCTAGGTCCCTTCCAAATTCTCCGAAGAAACCCGAATTAAATTATAGTAAATTCAAACACATTTTAATTCGAGAGAGGCTTACAGCTTTATATTTAGGGGTTTCTTTACAGGCGTTGTAATATTACCACAAGTTTGATGAAGCAAAATAACAAAAAGGCCCTTGTACTGAATGGAAATATCAACTTACGTCCGTAATCTGACAATAAGGAGCCAATTTATAATGCAATTATAATGCTTATCATTTTCCTTTTGGACTCTGAATTCAATAGGACGGGTTCCAGAACGATTGACGCCCACCAGAAGAGGTTATGGGTCAAAATTGGTATTTATCTACACATTTCGAAAGTGTGTTTTCGAGATTTCTGGTACCTTGGCGTGTGGGGTGTCATTTTCCACTGAATTTTGGACGCTAAATCGATTGGAACGAGTCCTGGACACTCCACGCTCACAGTTTTCCCCATAAACCACTGAAGCACTATGGGAGAATTCACAGCGTTTTTATTATTTCCAGCGTTCATTGAACTGAGTAGAAAAAGTTTGAAGGAAAATGTAAAAATCATTAACCGCTTATATGACTCAGTTAGGCATGTAATTTTAAGATGGTATGATTTTTCATGCATAAAATTGTTTCTTCTTTATTTTTAATGTATTTTCCTAATTGAATTTTTAAAAATTAATGAAAGTAAATGTTCTATATAGTTAATCAAATACATTTAAAATTCATTTTCAAATTACGTAAATCACAAGTTCGAATGAGCGATAAATGTTCAGCTTAATTCTACAAAATGAAAGTAAGTACTTATAAGGCTCTTTTCTACTTTGGTTTAAGAAAAAATATAAATAAATTTCCATACACCAAAATACTTGCACCACCAACAGCGTTTCAGTTACGTTTCACAGAATTGACAGATAATCTGAACATATACGGCAAAATATAAAATGGAATGGGAAGACAGTGGCGCCCCCCTCCGTTCGCCGAGCCCAGTCTTTACCTAGAATCGCAGTTGTTCCAACAGTATGGTCATTCATCTTTTTGTAGAGAGGAATCATTCGAGAAAATCGGTTTGATTTGAGGGTTTTGGTGCATTTTTGGACACTGAACTGAACGCTTGATGCGTCGTGTCCGCATGACCAGAATTCAGCAAAGACACATACCTGGTTTGTTATGTTGGGTCAAACTGGGTGCCTGCCTTTACCCTCTACCTATTTTAAGTGGTTTTTGAAAATTATTGTGATATATACCATATTTGGCGCGATGGTTTGATATCATTTTCCAACAACATTTGGACGCTAACCCTTGTGTATATGGGTCCCTCCCGGACCAATTAGCGACTACCTGAGATGGTTGTGGGTCAAAATGGGTGCCTACCTACCTATTTTGAGAGTGGTTTTTGAAATTATTGTGTACCTAGGCGCGTGGGGTATCATTTTCCACTAATTTTTGGACGCTGAACCCATTGATATGGGTCCCGGACCAATTAGCGACTACCTGAGGTGGTTATGGGTCAAAATGGGTGCCTACCTACCTATTTTGAGAGTGGTTTTTGAAATTATTGTGTACCTAGGCGCGTGGGGTATCATTTTCCACTAAATTTTGGACGCTGAATCAATTATAATGAATCCAAGACACCCCACACTCACTGTTTCCCCCATACTTTCCCTTACTCGTGCACTAATTTCAACGGCACCAATTCCCCAATGCCACAGATTCTCGGATAACCTACCTACTAATTAGGTAACCTGCAGTCTTGTTCCTTCATCTAGTTAATTTTATTTTATTATTTTATTTATTGTAAATAGTGCTGTTGATGAATTTCAATTATTTTCTAAATTAAATATGTCCAAAAATAGGAAAGTGTATCAAACATCGATGTTAACATCGATGTTTTGGCATTCAACTATCGACATCGAAAAACATCGATGGTTGAATGGGCTATGCTTCACGACATCGATGTCATGCTACCGATGTTGACATCGATGTTTTTGTTTCGATGTCCCCTCCCTACTTCGAATCAGTGGCCACCTTCAAAAGAATAGCATTTGGAAGAGATGGACGGAATGTCTTCGTCATGTTGCGTAGCACGAGTAGGTATCATCAAAATCTACTCGGGCTAGCGTTGTGGCGTTTAAAACTACTTAATGTGAAACGATAATTTCCATCGACCTCCGGTACTAATTTGTAATGAATTACCTTCAATTTGAAATGAAAAACTTCCAATTTGATGTGTGAAACCTTAAATTGGAAATGGGAAACCTCCAATTGGACGTAAAAATTCTATAAATGGCGCCTATAGATGGTGCTTGATACAATTCGATCTCAATCATCGTAACATGCCTCATTTCCCTCGCTCTGTAGGATAAAATTTGGTATATTCTTTCTTTTCTACGTCATTGAAATGCCTACGTACAATTTATATTTGAAATAAAAAATTCTCCTTCTTCCAGGTATTTCTCGTTGTATGCAACAACGCCGCCATTGGTGTTGTGACGAGTTTTTTCCTCAAATATCTCAATTCCATTCTGAAGAATTTCGCCGGTGCTCTCGAATTAGTTCTTACAGCAATACTCTCGAATGTTTTATTCAACATTCCCATTTACATTAACACCATCTTGTCAATCGCTCTAATCCTAATGGCGACTATTATATACAGTCAAAATCCCGTGAGCAATGCAGGAAACTCGATGAAAAAGAGTCTTCTCGTCAAACCGGTCTAGTCAAGAACCGTGAATGTGGCTAGTCAAACGAAACCATTCTAAAGGACTTCATTCTAATAGAATTTCGGGTAATAAAATTAGTCATTGTCCTTGCTTCCTCAAGACTAGCGTCTACTGCAAAGAGTATTCCTTTTTTTTTAAATAGTACAAGCCCCTTACAACACAGGTACATCATAGGTACCCTTACAACTAGAAAAATGTAATTAGGTTTTGTAGTTATTCCTACCAAACTGAACAAATTTTGGTTTTTTCAATTTTAAAACATGATATATGTGTATTTTGTTACAAGTTGGATGTGAACTGTGTTTGTGTGATAATTATACGTTCTTGCATAATTCCGCAGTTTTTTTTCCCCTATAAATAGCGTTCAGAATTGGGAAGAGGATTTTTCCAGTCATTTTTGAGGCTTCTTGCACTGAAGAGATGAAGTTGGATACTGAATATAGGGAAGCAGGAAAACTTGAAGTCATCTGTTTTGTACTAAAATGGATCATTCTGGTGCGCAGAAGCTTGTGACGCCTTCTTTACCTTTGTGAACTCAGTTATGGTCAGATAGGGGCTCTCCCATTCAATGCTCATTTCAAAAAATACATAAGGGAAATCTATTATCAACAGTCATAGGTAGGTGACCATGTTAGGGGGCCAGACCGGGACTCTGGAATACTGGTATGGACAATTTTGACATTTTATCTCTGAAATTAGTCTCTTTTTTTAAAGCTTTTTAACGTTATTTTGACATTAGTATGCACAGGGGTTGTTGGTCCTCCCCAGGAAAATTCAGCTATAAAATTCACGGGTTTCAGATAATTTCAATCAAATTTTCACCTGAATTTGGCGCGACCTAAGGAATTTGTAGCCTGTGTACAGGTGAAGTCCAATAGTCCGTAAGGTAAACGGCGCTAATTTAGCCTACCTAATTATTCCTACCTATTCAATCAATCAATAGGTATTTATTGTAGAAACCGTCAGGTGTTACAAAGGTTGGGTAACACAATATCCTTACAATTACTAGCGTTATCAATATAAACTAAAACATATCTCCCCATTCAAATAGATAAAAACAAATTCAAAATTTTATCAAATAGGTAGTCTTGTTGTATGAATGTGGCCCGCGTAATTAAAACGTTATCACTTCTACCGAGGTAACTAAATTTCCGAGAAGACCATAAAAACGCCCGTTTGAGAACACATCCTATTTTTCAATCATAAATTCTTATTTGTCCACATATAAGCCTCCCAAAACTGTATTATTCCAAGTTAGTACTTTTGAGTTTTTAGACGAGACAATATTATTTTTATGTATAATACTAACTCCTTCATACCAAATTGAAATTTTTTTAAGCTTTTGTGAGATACGATGAAACTGTTGTTTGACGCCTAAACTAGTGGTCAAAAGGGACTGTCCCGGCCAAAATGGGACGTATAGCCAGCCAAGACATGGTGTCCCTAAGTGGAAGGTGTGCCAGCATTAAGCTGAAGGACGCTGAGAACACAATTGAGGCAATGCTGCTAAATGATATACTCAGTGAAGGAAGGCCTCCTACAATCAAGTGGAGATGTGCTAGACAGCAACCGACTAAGAATTTACCTTCAGTACTCTATAACCTTGGGAACAATCAATACATTTGCAAAGGTTGCGAGGCAGGCACGGTCCAAAGGGGATTAGCTGTAGGGAATAAGTAGTAGTTGAGTCTTTTTCTAAGGATTAAGTTGTATGCTGTTCCTGCTTGCGCCGATGTGCTTAGAAGCAACTACTCCTGGGGTGCTTAACTGCTTTCGGTTTTCTCCCTCCTTATTCTGGTATAGACTTGGTACGTTTCTTAACCTTTTTCCAGCTAGGCTTCACAGTTTTATTCCTCTTACTATCCTGGATTGTGGTTCAGCCCACTTCTTTTTACAGTTCTTCCTCGTACGTGTAATAGTGTAAGAGTACCTCTCTTGGAAATGGGCGAAACACACGATTACCCAGCACTAATTGGCTATAAGACTACTATAGACCCTAGGAACAGCAATGGGACATTCTAACAGGTATGCCCCAATAAATTAAAAATTGTAAAAACCTATTCCAATAACTAAAAGTCCTCAATTATGCCTTGATTATAACAAAGTTACAACGTGATCTCAGCCTAATTACAGAGGCACACAAAACTAGGTTTGTTTGGAAGCGAGTTAGGTTAGGGTATGCTGAAATAACCCAAAAGTCCCTTCCAAATTTTCCTCCTTCCATCATCTATCGCCGACCAACTCACTGGCTATCTTTAGCCAACTTTTCAGGGGAGCAAAAAAACTGGATTGAACAACAGGAGCTATCTACAAAACTTCCACTAAATGGAACAACTCAAGCTATCTGCACTTCAAATTTAATTCATCCAGAAGCTAATGTTTTTGCTCTACCAAATGGAATAAACGCTCAACTATCATTTATTGAACTCCAATAATCCCAATTGAAGGAAACACAGCATAATATATTTTAGTTGAATGAAAAACTAGCTATTAACAGAGAGCTCAAAGCTTGGATCGACTACACAAGTAGAAGCCCGTTGTTAGTACGCACAGTTGTATTTTTGTGATTGAGACACAGTGTTTGCCACTAGCCAAGAAGCGACCTTACCAATTGATTCACCTTGAAAACTTACTCTAAGAACCATCAAAACCCAAAAATCACGAAAATGTCAGATAGTCACTGTTGCAGTGGTGGCGTCGAAATGCTATCTTGTGGTGCAGCAGAAGTTGCTACCCTGGCAGAGAGGGACTATTCATCCTCCTCGCAGTTATCATCAATCAATTTTAGCCAATATAGAACTTCCTTCAAAACAAAAACAATGCGTTCTTTGTATTAGAAATGTGTCTAGGAGAAATTGGAAGGACTCATTGGTAGAATCTGCTACCAAAATGTTTGTCATTAAATTAACAGAGAACAAGTGTTTTTTTTAATTTTTTCTAAAAGATTAAATTTCTTTATCTACACTTAACTTTATGCAATAACTTGAAACATTGTATGTTTGAAAAAATAAAAAAGAAGGAAAATGATTCGTAACAATTAATTTGCAGTAGTAATTTCTTGTTAATTTTTTGTGACTTTTCATTCCTCCTTTCCTTTAATCTAGTCACTCTGGAATCAATTCTCCATGTGTCCAATCATGAAGGGTTAGTACCATATTTGGTTAATGGGATCATTCTTTATGTATGTTATTAGCCATTTATTGACGCATTGTCAGATTATCATGGTACTCCAAAAAAAAAGATAACAAAAGAAGAAAATCAAGATGAGTTATCTTGAGTTATTATTGAACCAAGTACCCACTATTTGCTATGTGAAGATAATACAAGTCAGAATTAAGCTTCTTGGTTGACCCAAGGACCCTGGATAATGAATCTTATTTAAATAAAATAAAAGTCCAACATTCCCTCATGGGGACAGGATGCCATCGCTGTGAGTTAGAATTAGCCCACCCTAGGACCATTGATGAATCATTTTCAGTCAACCCAGGGTTTTCTCTCTGGATTTGTGGACAGGATTTTACAGCAGTCTGAAATTACACAACATATCTTTAGAACCAGAAAGTACATCCAATTGTTTTGTTATATAGAATTGTTTGAAGTCACTCACGCGGGCCATCATTTTATGTCGTATCCTCCATCTGACATCAGCATGGGGGTTTTCACCAGGGCGATTCTGTCGAGCCCAGATGCTCTGGTAGTAGTGATAAAGTGTTACTGGATCTGTTTTCGCAGAACGTGATTCAGGAAGAGTTGTTCTAATAACTAAAAAAAAAAAAAAAAAAGTCATTGCGACAGGAAAAATCCCAAAGCCGCTTATGTGAAGGTTTACATTGAAATTTATTATTCTAGGTGATCGCTGCTCATGTAATTGTCTTCAGGCGGAAACCATGCATGTACGTAGTACAACAACATCATCAGCCCAAAATTTAATGGAAAACAATTCGTCAATGTTCTTCCCTGGATGTTATGACAGGACCCCATCTCTGCAAAGGGAGTTTGTGCACCCAACAGGGCTTGCAAGCTTGGTAACTTCTACTATGGCAAGCAACAGAATGTTAAAAATTAAGCTTAGCATATGAAGGACACAAATTCGGTGTGTTTGGTTTAAACCTGTCAGGTTAACCAGTGTTCCACAGCATTGCTGGGGGGGGGGGGGGGCAGTTTGGAGGTTTGCAGACTCACGGGAGCACAGTACAGTGTGGAGTTTTGATTGTTTGCCTTATGGGGTCCTATCACAACAGGAAGGATGTACCGGAAGTTACTGTTAGGCTCCTTCAACCTAATAGAACATACCGAAATGCCCTAACAGGTCACAACTGATGCCCAAGTCAGGCAAGCCAGCTGATGAGCTCAAGTCCTGTAGGCCTATATCACTTCTGCCTGGTTTCTCTAAATTATTGAAAAGTTCCTCCACAAGTGGCTGCTTAATGTCACAGAGGAACGAAAACTAATCCCTAAGCATCAGTTTGGATTCAGAAAACATCACTCTACTACAGACCAGGTCCACAGAATCACAAGTATTATTGAGGGAGGAAAGCAGGATAAGAAAGGAAAGTCTGCTCTGCCGTCTTCCTCGATGTGACTCAGGCATTTGATGAAGGCTGACAAACAAACTTCACAAAGTGCTGCCAGAATGCTACGCTGCTCTATTGCAGTCTTACTTGAGCAACAGGTATTTTCAAATAAAGCAAGATGGCACTTTTTTGGAACCAAAAACGATATAAGTAGGAGTGCCACAAGGCAGTGTACTTGGACCACAACTTTACACCTGAAACAGAAGGCAATACCCTTGCTACGTTTGCACGACACCACAATTCTGGTTATTGCAGAAACAAACATTGAAGCAGTTTCCAAGCTCAACCGGTTCTATAAGCGTTTAGAGTTTAGCTACTACATGGAGAATCTGAATAAATGAGTCTGTGCATGTTGATTTCACGAATAAAAGGATCAATCATGTGCCAGCCATTCTGGATAGCAAGGTGATACCATACGCCAATGAGGGTAAATCCAAACTGAGATGGACGGCTCACGTCAAGAAGAAAAAAGCTGAGCTTACAATCAAATTCAGGAAAATGTACTGGCTGATGGGTTGACATTCAACTGTCAATCCACAATAAGCTCATATTGTCCAAGGAAGTCCTAAAGCCTGTCTGCCCCCAAAGGGGATGCACTGCCCAGAGTGACCGCCAACTTGTTCAGCACTTTCAAAATAACGTCTTGCAATGCTGCGTAAGATGTGTCGAGATATTTCAGAAAAGACAGACTTGACCAGGAGCTGCAAATCGAATCTGTCAATGAGGTCATTTGCAGCTAAACCATCAACCAGAGGCTCCAGAAACACATCAAAGAGGCTCCGGCTACTGGACACTGATGATCTACTCAGAAGACAAAAGGACCAAGCTAAACAAACTAACCCAATGAGTGTGTGCAACAAGTGCAAAAACCAGAACAACAAAGGAATTTATGTTTATAAGTTAACATAATACAAATATTGCTTGTAAGCATTGGTGCAAATAAAAAAAAAAATTAGAAAATATGTCACAACTGGCTACAGGCTTCTGCGTTCACAAACTTTGCGAAGATATTAAAGGAGGCTTGAGTTACTTGTAACAAACTCTCAGTACAGTGATGAGAGGGAGGTTGGGTCTCTTAAAGTCACACCTGTAGAATAGCTAGCCATCATACAATCATGACGTGCAACAATAGTATTGATTCAAACAAAAAGTAGCACAATCTCTTTAACTTACAAGAACTGACAGGTTTAGGCTGAGTTGGATCTTTCTTGCTGCAGGGTTTCTCACTGGTTGATTTCGAGCAAGGAAGTCTGGCTTTGCATGAGCAGTCCTTCAACGAATTAGCATCTGTGGAGTGAAAATTCTTATTAAGTAGAGCAAATAGCATACTGTCCATCAAATTTAAGTGTCTGTTAAGGGAAGTTCCACTGTATTCAAACAGCCCTGGGTTGACCTTACATTTCAACTCACTTTATAGAAGGGTACTTGAAGTAGGGTGAAGCTAAGGTAGGTGTTACAACAAACAAAAGTTCTGATGAATTTGCTAGAAGAATTAAATGTACATCTGACAGTAACTGCAACATTAGTTCGCAAAAGTCCCACTAAACCTCAGGGCAGTAATATTCCTTTCCGATAGCAGCCCAGTTTTCTCTGTTTCAGCATAGCGCCTTCTGTTTTGCCGGTTTTCAGCACCAGTTGTGTTTTTGGCCTTTGATAAGAGCTTGAGCTAAAAATCTATTCAGCGTAAAATTTTGAGGAATAAGATTGTGATGTTATTTCATATTTACCACCACTAGTTGGACCAAGTAAAGGGAAGAGGAATAAGGGAGGTTAATGCCAGGTTGTGAGTCTTCTTGATATTCTATTGCATCTTACTTTTCTGATTCTCATTCTTTAAGACCTTTTTTACTGTTTGAAAGTGCTTTGTGCTAATTCAGTTCATCACCCAATCTCCCCATTCTTTTGGTCCATCATGGAGCTTTTGATTTTCAGTTTGATCAGACAACAATGCTGAGCTTGATACGATTTGGCTACCGTAACAATGATTTGGTTCCTCTAAACTCCGTAAAATAGTATATACAACAATATTGTTCTGTAAAAAAAAAAAAAAAAAGGAAATTTCTATTGATTCATAATATTGCACCAGTCCTTGAACAAACACAACTCAAAAAGGCTCAGTTTTCAGGAAATCTCTTCTGAAGTTTCAAAATCAAAAACAAAAATAATTTGGATGAACTGACAAATGTGTTTTCTCTGACCTAGAGCAGATATTATTATAAGAGCTAACAGTGATAACAGGCCTCATCATAACATCCTTATCACAACTGCCCTGAGCTCTAGCGGGACTTTGCAAACTAATGTTCCAGTTACTGCTGGACGTTCCTAAGAATCAAAAGATCATTTTTAATTGAAAGTGGTTATATGGCAGTGGAATCCTCGTCAGAATACGCACATTGACGTCAGGACGATTTGAGCATTCAAAGTGGTTTAATTTTGTCGTGCATTTTGGAGAAAATTTTAAGTGTTTTGCGGTTCTCTTCACCTTGGATAGACGGATGGATATCATAAAGATAAAATTTGTAGGTCTAGTGTTTGATAATAGGTATTTGCGGGACAAGAACAACAATAACAGAGATGGGCTAAACCCAAGAATATGGACCATTGTCGCGTTATCAACTGATAGCAATGATATCGCGCATACGGTCGATAATCGATAATCGAAAGTTTTTGTTGTTGCCTCCTTTTTGTCTCCTCCTGCTATCTTCAGTCACTTCACTTCAGTCAATGTATATTTTCCCTCCGTCCACTGTTCCTGCAAACGTATTACTGTGGGAATCTCCAGTCCTGCTCTGAATTAACATTTGTTTAAGTTTAAGTGTTTGTGTTAGTGATGATCTGATGAGGGAATTTCTCAAGGATGTGGCCAATGTATATTGGCCAGATGGCGGGAGTGAGAGGCTTAGTAAAGCTTAATATTTTCCAAAATATTCAATTTCAAGTCAATTTCAATTTTTTCATTACGTTCACTTCTTCCAATAATTATTCAATTTACATCTTACGCCATTTTACGCCAAAAGAACGAGGTAAGTTTATTTCAATTTATTTATTTTATTTCAATTTAGTATTTTCCCTCCTTTTTTATAAAAACAAATATGGCCGACAGGGATAAATATTTCGCGTATATATCGATAGTGCATATCGACAGAGCATCGATATCAGCTGATAACGCGACAACGGTCCATATTCTTGGGTTTTACCCAGAGATGTTTACGTCAACAGTTACGTCATTGTTTCACCAAAATACAATATCGGAAATTGGAGTACTTTGATTCCTTATTCCATCCCCTTCAATGTGTATTCAAATGTTGTACTTATCATTCTGAAATACTCAAAAAATGTAAAGGGTTGTTCTACAAATGTTGAAATAACATTTCAAACTGCCCCAATTTGTTTCCTGAAGAAAAGAGGTTGCAAACATGTTGTTTTTCCACCACATATCAATTGAATATTAACTTCATAAATGGACTTTCAAAAGAATGAAGCTCATTGGTTGAAATGTAATGTCGGTGGGGGGGGGGGGGGGGCTTGATAACATACTTGATAAAGCGTCTAAATATAGATTTCAACCTCGAGATCGCTGTATCGATGTCCATTACATTTATTTGGCGTTTATTGTGACGTCACAAAACTATCGATTATCTCGCTTGACAGGACATATCGATATATTAGGGCGCCATGACAGGGGCCCCTGACAGTGCATATGACAGCTCAAGTTCTTTCATACCACTGGAGAAATTGGAACGAACTGACCGTAAAAACACTCGCATGGTGAAAACAACTTCGTGTGTCGTCACAACGAAATTTTGTCAGGATCCGCATGCATAGCAGCAGAGCATCTAAGGTCCTAAATAATTAACTTTCCCGGCTAAAGTCAAGTATAGGGACCGTTGTCGCGTTATCAACTGATAGCAATGATATCGCGCATACGGTCATAATCGATAATCGAAATTTTTGTGGGAGTGAGGGCTTAGTGAAGCTAGTGAGCACGAGGTAAGTTTATTTCAATTTATTTATTATTAATTTTTTAGTTTATTTCAATTTAGTATTTTCCTCCTTTTTTAAAAAACAATATTGCCGACAGGGATAACATATTTCGTGTATAATATATCGATAGTGCTATCGACTGAGCTTACTATCGATATCAGCTGATAACGCGACAATGGTCCCTATTCTTGACTTTTACCACTTTCCCTTGAGATGCCGAAGTGAGGGGAAGATACATTAAAGGCTCAAGAAGAGCCAAATTTCACGAATAAATGAAAACCTACGCACAAAGCTACCTAAATGGGGTGCTTTGGGATTTCTTCATAGTTTCGACGTAGCAACATACCTGTCTGCGAAGATTGGCTCATTGGCCTGCTGGGTCCACAGTGGGAAGATGATGCTCGATGGCTATCGACGTCACGGGCCGAAACGATCGTCTCGCCGGTTTTTAAACCATGATTCTCATAAGGCTTTTCAGCGCGATTTCGGACACCTAAAACCTTTACGGGGGAGTTTTCCCTCGAAGGTGACGAGTTCAGGGGTGTGAACGGTTGACCGACTGCTAGCAGGTGGTTGGTTTTCCGCTTCAGATGCAGCGAACTTTTGAATTTTCTTGATGTCGTGTTTGATGAGTTTTTTCAGATCTGCAAGTGTTTTCACTTTTTAGTGACTTCAAAGTTTAGGTAGTGCCACTAGGCTCGCGTCCTATTGAGCACAAATCGGCGAAAGGGTGACTAGTTAGGCAGCTTCTGAGCTAATCCATCCAGCGGTTGATGGTGGACTCACCTAATATGAACTGTTTGAGTTGGTCTTTAGTAACGTGATAATATCCGAGAGCGTGAAGGTGTTCCAAAACTTCTCTCGGATCAAGTTCTACTGGTATGGACATCTTCGCGCACCCTAGAACACAGGACGACAGATAAAAAGATACAGGTAGGATCGTCACCACACAATCATCATGCCCGGATGAGACTAACGGAAATCAATCTTGAGGAACACGTAACAATTTGAAACCGAGTGGTACTTACACTTCTCGTTCTGCAGGGTGACTGAGTAGAATGCAACCTACAAGTGAACAGGTGCAAGTTGGTGCATGCTGCGAAACAGTGGTCTCAGAAAGATATTAATATTTGTAAATTGTATCACTATCACTATCACTCTGAAGAAATTGTTTACGCGCCACGAAAAAAAGCGGTCACTTTGTATCAACATACGCTGATAAGAGTCTTGGCGGCCAAACGTGATCCTCCTTCTTCTTCTTCTTCAACTTCAAGTATAGCTTCTACCCCTATATTAGGACGTATAAGTGTAACCGCCCTGACTCTACAATTAATATTTTTATGAATAATATTTAATTAAATTGAGTGGAGTAGAGATGAACCTGTACGTTCATAACTTTACAAATATGCAAAGGCAAGAAATGACTCTCAAACCTTATCAGAGGTCTTTGATT
This sequence comes from Cyrtorhinus lividipennis, assembly GCA_019603395.1. Taxonomy (NCBI): domain Eukaryota; kingdom Metazoa; phylum Arthropoda; class Insecta; order Hemiptera; family Miridae; genus Cyrtorhinus; species Cyrtorhinus lividipennis. The sequence continues at coordinate 1,499,887 of CM034007.1, forward strand.
TTCAAAACCTTAGTTACCTAAGTTCAGGTAAGTGCTTACCGAGCAAAATTGTAGACATAGCCTTGATTTGGTTACCCTCATCACTGCCTTAACTTATGGTTGGTGATTCCACAGGACAGGATTGATTGAACTGCGAGGCATGAGGCTGGTCCAGCCCAGTCAACACATGAGCTGAGAATGGTAGTTTTGTGCTGCAACAGCGCAGATCTTTGAAGATGTTGCAGCACTGATCTTTGGAAAAGTTGCAGCGTAAATCTTTGGAGAATAGGCTCAGAGCCAGTGGTGTCATACCCAAGGCAGAAGATATCCGAGTTTGGTCCAGTACTCCGAGAAGCGGTTGAAGGGGAGTGTCAGGAATGCAACCAGTTCTCTTCGTAATGGTCGCTTACCTTCGCCGATGGCAGCCCTGCTTCTACTCAGAACCAACCTTGGGTGTGAATCTATGCGTTCATACAAAATTTCAATCTCTTTCCTGGGTGTTTCAAGGTGTCTAAATCAAAATAAGCAAATGTTTTAGTAATAGAAAATTGTCTAAAAATCTGAACTTGGGTCAGGGACCCTTCCCTGGCTTTAGTTGGTCCTCAAAACTTTTCAGTCCAATTAGACCTCATTAGAGGGGGGTGGGGAGGTCAAAATGTGTTTTAAAAAAAATGTTTTTTTTTTTTAATGAGATTTATGGCGATTTAGGCTTGTGGGGTATTATTTTCTACTAAATTTTGGACGCTGAATCCGATGAGAGAGCCTGGAATGATTGGTGCCCACTGGAAGAGATAATGTGTTAAAGTGGGTATCCATCTACATTTCGAATGTGTGTTTTCGAGATTTCTGGAACCTAGGCGTGTGGGGTATCATTTTCCACTAAATTTTGGATCCTGAATCAATTGGAATGGGTCCCGGACTCGCCACACCCTCATCTTTCCCTATTTCCCCATGTTTATTATTTTCGATATTGAATTTGAAGCGTTTTTAACGGACAGATACCATTCTCATAGAAGTAAGGAAGATATTGACCTATCTTTAAACCATCACCAACAAACAGAGCATTGTAGGTTTTGAAGAAGCCTTTACTCAAACCAATATTGTGGATAGAAGTTGGAAAAACAGGGTTAACTGCTCCCTATTAGCCTGCTCCTCAGTTTTGAACCCACACTCTGACCACTGAAGCAATCCTTTCTGATGTCGCACACAGAATAAGGTGACAATCTCCGTAAGAGCTGGCTTAAAGTGACAAATGACAATGCAGAATTGAATCGGGTTCTTTCAAATATTGTTTAAATACATCAGGGAGAACTAAGCTTACACTATTTGCTGACTAATAAGCAGATTTTACAATCTAACCTTGCGAATCCTAATAGACGATCTCCACCGCGAGGTGAACTTCCAAATCGTTGTTTACCATCCGTCACATAGTCGTAAGGTTCACCTTCATTTTGAGTTCCCTTGGAATTAGCAAGGACTGTAGGTCATTCAAATCACTATAGACGGTTTCTTAGGCTATCCTTGCGTGAATTTCCGCAGTTATTTAATTAATTTCAGTTACTGGGCCACCCTGGATGTGAACTGTACAATCCTTTCAAAACTGTGGAAATCCTGCACATTCCTCCATCTCGTGTCGTTCCTACAATTTATCAAGTGGTTCCTTTTTGGTCCACTAATTTCAAGCCCTATTTTCGCAGTTCCACGCATTTTCTTCCTCGTCATATTATTTACTCATGACAGATTCTGACATGTCCTGTACTGCCTCCAGATTAATTGGACACTTCCTTCACCACCGTTTTCAAAGCAAGTTTGAAGAGAAGTGTCGAGAACGAATCTCCTTGTCTCAACCCCCTTGAGACTTAGGAGATTTAGGAGGCAGCTGGCGTTACGTGCTACGCACCTTAAGATGATACCGAATTGGCTCTTTCCAGGCTGAACGAGGAGCACCCCCCCCTCCCTCATCATCCATAATGGCGTTGGAATGGAGTAAGCTTTGCGACTTACGACAGCTCAGAATCGGCCTGTGTAAATAAAAACGCTGCAAATTCTTTCTCAGGGGTAGGTTATTCCTCGGACCAGGTGCTAGAGACTCATTTCTTCAACATGGGGGAATGGGGGAAACAGTGGGTGTGGCGGGTCCCAGACCCATTCCAATCGATTCAGGACCAAAATTTAGTGGAAAATGATACCCCACACGCCTAGGTACCAGAAATCTCGAAAATACATATTCGAAATGGGTAGATAGGCACCCATTTTGACCCATAACCTCATCCAGAAGGCACTAATCCTGGTTCCAAGGAATAACCAACCAAAACGGTTTTCTTTTAGCCTACGGTATTGGGGAATATAATTGGAATAAAACTGACTTTATTAGTAAGATGGAATCTTGTTGAACATGTGAACATGTCGTACAGTTACCACGCCAATGCACTCATTCAATGCAGTCATCCATCGCATCAGCGCCAGAGAATTCCACCAGCTGAGAAGCAAAATACATCTAACATACATGTAATTCCACTGAAGTGAGATCGCTCCAGAGCCTTGCACCCAGACCCTGTCTTCAGCAATCTACCAAAGCAACATTGCTCATCATCATCATTCAAATTGTCCTCAGTCAGGCCTCTGACCAGACCAGCACGCCAACAAAAATAGCCAAGCCTGAAAATAGAATAATAGTAAAAATACTGTTGCGAGATTACACCTGCACCTGTCTCCTGGGTGACCAGCATTACAAGGTCAAGGACACCTGGAGGGCTAAGGTCATTCTAAGATTGATCATTGGCTGAACCTTCCTTTGCTTGAGACACAGAGTTCCCAGAACCAGGGCTCAAGAAGGTTCTCGGCCAAGGGAGCAAGCATAAAAAGGGACTGAGGAACTGCCACAGAGTGCAGTTCAGTTTGGAGTCCAAATATAGCCACTTTACTGTGCCATGGTATAAAGTACTGCAACAATTGCATTACAACTGTGTATTATGCCTTGTGATTGTGTAAGTGTGCGAATGAGGACAGTGTATTTGAGTGAACAATTGTAATAAATTATTTACAAAGAACATAAATCGTTACAATGCAAACTCAACATTATTTTAGTTTGGTGTTTCACAATGTTCCTAATAATACGACTTGACTCACAATGTGTTCAATTTTTACCGTGAATGGAAAATGGCTCGTTAACGGGAGTTCTTTCCATTATCCCTCGCCATTCCTCTCCATCGTTACCTGAGATTCATTCATCATTTTAGTTTTTCCTTCTTTTGATCAGAATAATTAGCCTAGTTAGTCGACGTTCTCGACACTTCTCTTTGAACTGGCTTCGGAAGTGTCCAATTGATTCTGAAGACAGTTTTTTCAACAGGACATGTCTGTATCAGCCCTTTGCAGATGATATAATCGAAGAAAATGTAGACACTTTAGGGTAGAGGCTGTGGAAATAGGCCTGAATTGGTGGGGATGGTGGAATGTGCAGGATTACCAAAAAGGATGCAATGTGCAATTGAAATGAACCTTGGTTTGTATCAAACGAGCCAAAAAGCGACAGTCGAATTTTGCCAAAACTGCTCTTCCTAGAAACCCAATTGTCCACCAAAAATGACCAGTTTTGTTCTGAGTTGCTCAACGTTTCTTTTATGTAATCGAATTTCATCTTTGCGTCGAGATAAACTTTCATTTCTCTTAAATCATCGCTAAAATACATCGAACACACTGAT
>CM034007.1:1503669-1534984 GCA_019603395.1 Cyrtorhinus lividipennis
AGCGGCCTTGTAGTTTATCACCTGCACGTGGCTCTTTCCAACGAGGTCGATCCGTTTATGCGTTTTTTCTCCATCTCTTTGACATTGGAGCGCATTGTTTTCTATGCTAATGAGAATCAAGTGGATAAACTAATTTGTTATTTTCTCAACTTGATTTGACGCTTGCCTACCGTAGATACATTATTTCTATATTATTGATTTTCACTGAATATGGCCTTCCAAAAACAAAATAAAAGAGAAAAAGTACAATAATTTCTATTTTTTTACGAGCTGTCTCTTCACCACGTTTCATGCTGTAGAACGCCAGTTCTCGTTCGGTAGAATTTTACACACACACATAACCTGTATTGGTAGAACAGATTTTGAATAGTGCTCAAATATATAACAAAAATCACCCATTAAAAATAATTTCATTAAATCAAATTGAAAAATATAAATTTTGACAATTTTACGGTATTGTCATTTTTTAATGGAAACGTTTTTGTTTCTAGAAAATAAAAAATTGAGTTATGATGACTCAAAATTATTTTAAACCTGAAACCAAATAGGGATATTTTGATAAAGTTTACAAAAAATGACGTAAACGGTAACAACAAATTTACAAAAAACGTAAAAAGGGTTCAAATATTCACGACTACTGTATTTTTTAGTGAATTTGTTATAAAAATCAAATTTTGTTTTTGAGTGTTGTTTTTATATTTCTGAGTATATCTGCCTCGCTGTACATTGATCGAGTTATGAAATATGCATTTACCATTATTGTGCTGCCACTTTGTGTCTCAAGCACCATTATCATTTATTTTCCAGGTAAGTGGTACCATCGTATTACCTCAGCCTCGTTCAATTGTGAGGTAACTTCTATATTTATTTAATTGAATATTGTCCTATGTAAACACGTATTTCTCTGCAGTAGCCAATCGTATTCAACTGCATTTATACCGCAATGGCATAAAACGATGCAATTTATTGAATAGGCCGCTACTCAAACGCCAACGTCATTATTAGGGAGTAGTCAACACTCCAAATAAATATTTAGACACGAAGTTTTATGATTCATAGACCGACGAGGGAACTAACACGATTCATTTGAATATGGATATTTCGGTTTTTTTACTGGTTGTATTTTTTCGCCGTTGCGTGCAGCAGAGGCCGTTAAGTTTGATTTTTTGTATTTATTCATTTCTATACTGGGCTGATAGTATTGCAAAGGGCAGAGGGAAATGAGGAAACATCGTTGTTTGACTTGTTCCGTTAGGTAATCTTATCAGAATCTAACTGAGAGTTATGCGGCCTCCTGTACAATCGCACTTGCCTGTATATAGGCGAGGTGAAAATGGAAATAGTTTTTCCTCAGCCAAAACGTTCCTTCTAATGTTTGAACGTTTTTTTTTTTTTCTTTTGGTTGGTTATTCCTTGAATAATCAACCTATGTTTTCATGATAATGGTCAACCTCTCCGATTCGGCTCAAAATTTTTTTCTGGACGTTTCATGATGTCCTGATCAAAAAAGGTCAATGTCCGTCCGCCGTCCGCCGTCCGCCGTCCGCCGTCCGCCGTCCGCCGTACGCCGTACGCCGTACGCCGTCCATTGTCCACGCCGTTTTTGGTAGTAGAAAATGTTCAAAAAATCTGAAATTTGGGTCAGGGGTCTGTTCCCAGCCGAGATGGGTCCTCGAAACTTTTCAGCTCGATCGGACCAAATTTGGAGGGGGTAGGGGTCAAAATGAGTTTTTTGAAAAATGGATTTTCGAGATTTTGGGTGATTTAGGCGAGTGGGGTGTCATTTTCCACTAAATTTTGGACGCTGAATCCAATAAAATGGGTCCCAGAACAATTGGCACCCACTGGAAGAAGTAATGGGTCAAATTGGGTATTTTATTACCCATGTGGGTGACTTCAGCCGAATAGACAAACAAAACGTCCTGTTGTTTATAACCAGCTGTTAAACTTAGCAACCAATTTTGAGCAGTTGCCTACAATTCTTTTTACTGTCCGAGCTTTTTATTCGTACCATTCAATTCAATTTAATACAATTATTATAGCGTTCTAAATTACCTACGTTTTCTCAATATTATTTATTAGTAAATTAGTGTCGTAGTGCCCCATAGATACACCCATCTTGAATATGTGTTTTCGGGATTTCTGCTACCTAGGCGTGTGGGGTATCATTTTCCACAAAATTTTGGACGCTGAATTCAATGATGTGTGTCCCAGAACGATTGGCACCCACCGGAAGAAGTTATGGGTCAAAATGGGTATGTATCCACCCATTTGGTATGTGTCAGGATTTCTGGTACCTGGGCGTGTGGGGTATCATATTCCACTAAATTTTGGACCCTGAATCGATTGGAATGGGTCTGAGACCCGCCACACCCACTGTTTCCCCCATTCGAGGAATAACCAACCCGTGTGTAAGAATTTGCAGATTTTTTTTTCTTTATCATCCATCAAACAAGATCATGTCAAGATTGTAAGATGAAATCCACCGCTGATCTGTTATGTTCCGCTGACCATGAAGTAGAACATTGTTATTAGAGAAACTTGGGATCAGGACGAACTATGAAGCAGCAGAGGCTGATGAACCACTAGTTCAACGGTTACAAGCGCTAAGAGCTGGAAAATTGGTAAAAACTACAGATAAGATAGATTTATATGCGGGCGGAGATATGCGTTTTCTATTAGAGTGATAAAGGTTGAGGGCATAACTATACGGAGTGTAGTATATTAATCAAAAACTTGTACACATAAATACGTTATAAGCATCAAGGAAAACGCTGCAAATTCTTACCCAGGGGTCGGTTATTCGTCAGACCAGGCGCATGAAAACTAATTTAAAAACATGGGGGAAATGGAGAAAACGGTGGGTGCGGCGGGTCCCAGACCCATTCCAATCGATTCAGTGTCCATGATTAATGGAAAATGATACCCCACACGCCCAGGTTCCAGAAATCTCAAAAATACATATTCAAAATGGGTAGTATATACCCAATTTGACCCATAACTTCTTCCAGTGGGTGCCGATCGTTCTGACCCATTTTATTGGATTCAGCGTCCAAAATTTAGGGGAAAATAATACCGCACTCGCCTAGATCGCCCAAAATCTCGAAAATCCATTTTTCAAAAAACACATTTTGACCCCTACCCCGCCCAAATTTGGTCCGATCGGGCTGAAAAGCTTGGAGGACCGTCCTAGACCGGGAACAGACCCCTGACCCAAATTTCAGATTTTTAGAAAATTTTCTACTACCAAAAACGGCGTGGACGGACATTGACCTTTTTTGATCTAGACACCATGAAACGTCCAGAAAAAAATTTTGATCCGAATCGGAGAGGTTGACCATTTGCATGAAAACATAGGTTGATTATTCAAGGAATAACCAACCAATAGGGGATTCAACTTCACATTTGAGCTAAAGTGAAGTTGAATCATTCGCCATTATTGCTTACGTATCATTTATGGGCTAGATAGCTGACTCACTCAGAGTTTGAATTGAAAATAATAATAATAATAATAAAGGGACTTCTTGCAGGTAATAATAATTGCTTCAGAGACTATAGTTTCTTATAAAATAAAAATAATTGTTGATTGATTTCACAAAAATGTGTTTGATAGCTGTGACTGAGAGTTCACTTATCATATCCTGAGGCATAGGGAATGCCCAAATGAACAAAACAGCTCAATTGTCTCCTAAATCTCTCGTTTCTTTGTAATGTTATTATGATATTACGTTCGTGGAAGAGATTTCCTCATTCCTGATACACTTTGTCATCTTAGAATCGTTGAGGCGATAGATTCACGTCTTGTCGTTAATACGCCGCCATTAAGTTGCCCCGTGATTGGCTCGTTCGCTAATCGAGTCGTTACGAATCACTCTGTCTCTAGCGATCAAGTCCTAGCAGGTCATCATCGTTGGAAAGATGTAAAAGGGCTGACGAAAAAAAAAGTACCAATATAATCGTTTGTAGTTACCAACCTATTAAGCAATTGTCACGCTCGGGCCTTGAAATAACCGCTCAGAAGGGAAAATAATTTATGGCGCCGTCTTCACGCAGATTGCGCCTACACGTTTAGCGGCGTGTAAATGGTTGGATTCGATGCTGATAATGACGTTGGCTGTTAATGTTGCGACATCAGCACATTTGTCAGAATGGTGTCAAGTTTCTTTGATGAGGTCCGCGTCGTTGTTGTTGCTTGTGATGAAGTTTCAAGGTGGAACGACAAAACTCTGCGTGCTATTCCACGTGTTCAAAATTGTGTGTTGGTGGTTGATTTGCTCTGCTGTACGTACTTAATTCTATGTCTGCTTGATCCCAATCCCTGTGAGGTTGTCAGTGATCCTTACTGCCAAGCCCTGCAGGGTTGTCAGTGGTTAATTAAACCCAATTCTTATGAGGATGATTGCAGAGCCCTGCGAAATTGTCAGTGACTGCTTATTGTCAATTCTTAAGAGGTCGCTTGTGTTTGCTTTCTGCCAAGTAGGTTGTCAGGGTTTACTTGCTGTCCAGCTCAGTGAGGTTCTCAATGTTTGCGTGCTGCTAAGCTCTGAAAGGCCGTCAGTGGATGTTTACTGCTATGACTTGTGACGTCATCAGTGATGGCTTCCTGCCAAGCCCTGTGGCATTGTGAGTGATTGCTTGCTGGCTAGCCCTGTGAGGTTGTAAATATTTGCTTACAGTCAAGACTTATTAGCTCAACAATGTTAGCTTACTGCCAAGCCCCCTGCATGTTATTGTTTGCTACTGCCAAGCCCTGTGAGGTTGTCAATGTTTGCTTGCTGCTAAGCCCTGAAAGGCCATAAGTGGATGTTTACTGCCTTGTCTTGTGAGGCATCAATCTTTGCTTCCTGTCAAGCCCTGTGGGATTGTGAGTGTAGCTTGCTGCCAAGCACTTTGGGATTGTAAGTGGTTGCTTGCTGCCAAGCCCTGAAAGGCCATTGTGGATGTTTACTGCCTTGTCTTGTGAGGCATGAATGTTTGCTTCCTGCCAAGCCCTGTGGGATTGTGAGTAGTTACTTGCTGCCAAGCCCTGTGGGATTGTAAGTGGTTTCTCGCTGACAAGCCCTTTGAGGTTGTCAGAGATTGCTTACTTCCAAGTCCTGTGAGGATGTAAATATTTGCTTAAGGTCAAGCCTTATTAGCTCAACGATAAGCCAAGCCCTGTGACACTGCCATTATTGCTTACTGCCAGTTCACATGAGGAAGTTAAATGTGTCAACTTACTGGCTGTTGTGGATAAATTCTTTGCGGTCTCTTTCAACTGGTCAGGGTTTGGCGTAGATAGTCTTTAAAATGACTCTCCAAACGGTCAGGTTGATAAAGGGCTAATGACGCATTCAGTCCCAATCCTGCGTAGTTTTCCCTGTCGAGGTTTTTTCCCGTTAAAAATACGATTCTCTTCTCGTATCTCGTACAAATTAAAAATAGACGAGGAAACGTAGAGACGTTGGTTTTCCGAGAGTGGGATTCCCCGGTGAAAAGACAATGAGGTTGTCGCGGCGGTCGTATTTTTAAATTAGAAGGTAGTGGAATCGGAAATAATGAGACCTTTACGGGGGTTTTCCGGTAGTGGAATTGCATTAGTAATCGCAGGTGTACTTGACTTCTGTTTCGAGGATTAAAAAAAAAAGTGCAAATGATATTTGTGGTAACTGGAATTTATCTGATTCGTACGTGAATAACGTTTCGCGGCGTATGGTTTGTACAGTTTACTTGATTTTCCCTCTTCGTGGTCGTGTTGAGTTCACGACGTTCGTGGTAAAGCTCGTCAAAGGCTGATTTCCTTTGATAATTAGCAGCTAGCGAACAACTGTGGAGGTGGAAAGACCAGGAAACCTACCGACTTCCCATCTCACAACTCGTTCTCCTCGATATCGATAAATCATTCAAGAAACGAGCTGGTTCAGTGAAGAACAGAAGGTTCCGGGGCCACTTTGAGAGTGATGCCTAGAATACCTGGAAACTATTTTATATAACTTATTGAGATCCTCTGAAAATACAAACATTGTGTTTATTCTTACCTTGTTTCGGTCTGTGGCGAGTTGAAAATGAGTTCTACGAATTGTCCGAGTTATAAACAATATGACGCGAACAGATTCCTTTTGGTCTACCGTCGTCAAATACCCAACTAAACCGATACCCAGTCAACATCCTGCCATTATCGAATTCCCAACTATCCCCTGAGCAGCTGAAATACGAGAAAACAATAATATTTTCGAACCCAATGTTGGCTCAAGTTGACGGGTGATACTGCCGGGGAGGAAATACCGAGAGTGATTGATATAGTGAACAGGAACCGCATTTCAGACCGTCTAATAACAATCTCACAAATCACTTGAGCTCGTGATGTTGGGACGGTTTATCAAGCAATCAGCAACTATTTCTCTCTGAGTCAACGCGCTTGCAATTAGTGGTTTTTGTCGTTTTTCTTGGTGATCATACTCTTTTAAGGGGATGAAAATTGGCTTTAGGCGAAATTATACGTTTGGGCGTAGTTATTTGTACCAGTCCTCCTCAAGTGGCATCTCCTTTTTGATCTCCTTATTGCAATATATTTGAATGGTTGAATGAAGTTTAGTCTTTATCCTGTTCGTTCCAAACAGATTGGAAGTGGAGAATGTTGAAAAATATGCTCCTCAACATCGCTGTTCAGCATCTTATATTTTCTGAAGGAGTTTCCGCCTTTTTTAAATCTCAATATCGCAAGAAGATGTTCATTTGAGGTTTAATATCAGGATTTTCTCACATTAGATGTTTTTTAAGCGGATTGTCTTGGAATGCTTCCAAATTGGCGTCCATGTTACGTCCATTGCCACTCCATTTGGCATTGTGCAAGTCCACTTGAGCCTCCGCTGCAAGCCTGGCACTTTTTTTTTGTGCCTCGTCATTTTCCTCGAAAACCTTCCTCAACGGAATTTACATCGAGTCCACAATGACTTGGCACCGTGCGTTGTAATAACCGAGGCTTCGCTTCGAACGACGGGACTTCCCAGAAGTGAAAACAAGATTCTGAGCGGGTTTCACAGCACCCGTGGCCACCTGTTTGAGAAGACAGAAATAGAAGTGGGATTCCCAGGTTGTAATCTCACGGAAATCGTGTCATTTCAAGCAAATATGATTCTTCCAGTCGAGATAGTTCGCGAATACACGCTGGATAAGCACGAATGGCTGTTTTGAAGCGCACCATGTGCGAGGAGGTTTATTCAAAGATGGCCGCATATTCTGGATTATCACAACGCAAATTCTGAACAACACCCATTTTAGCATCTGCTGAAATTTTGTTGCAGTTTAGCTATGCAGTGACTAACTATTTTATTTGTCCTCAGAAGTTTGAATCCCTCATTTTGCTCAAATAGTTTTGGTCTGTCCCCATGTCCTGGTTTTGGACTGAATTGGGGAGAGTTGAAATTCAAGATGAAGTCTGGTTTAGAGACAGTTGACGCCATATCTGTCGTTTGAGATGCCAAATTATATTACATATATGATTTTTTTTTCAATTTATCTATTCTATTATTACTGTAAAATGAGATTTTGGACTGTACGTTCATAGATTTAAAAGTTTATTTAAAATATATCATTAATCCGCCCCACATCATATTGCAAGCTGTATTGCAATCCTGCAACATGCGATTGCATGGACAATACCGTAAAATCGCCTGAATGTAGGTGAACCCTTCCTCAACCAACGAGGAGGCAAAGGAGGAAGGCGAGGTCAAGATACTGTCTCACCCCTACTCACAGTTCTTGGGGGACAGCCCTTAGTAGTAGGACAAACCGTGAAGCTGGAGTAAAGAAGAAAATAATTACGATGTGTTGGAATTCCAGGCAACCAAACCACACATTCAAAAGTCAGACAGCGTCAGGCTAGTTTCAAATAATTCCTGAACATTCACTGATAGTTCTTTTCATAAAGCTCAAAGTAAATAAAATGTAAAAGGGCTTTCAAGTACGCTGGTTTTGGTTTTTTTTAAAAGACGATAACATAGTTTTTCGTTCAAATCTTAGTTTTTGAGTTATTGGCAATAAACACAAAATCCTAGTGTTGAAATTTTAGGCTCCGTGCTGTTTTAACCTGTGCTTGTTATGTTTTCTACTGAGGATTTTAGGCCACTTTTAGTTTTAAAGGTGCGTTCTTCTGTCTTCCTATGAGAAATGGGTTGCGTGCCGTTGAGTCAGGTACCAAAATCGTCTAGGAAGCCGGACAGAATCCTTCAATAAAAACGGCTTTGCGTTTAGACTTCCCGTTTGAGCTTCTAGAGGACAAGGTCAGAGCCCGCCTTGTTGGTAAACATCTTTCCATCCTGTTGCATTCGATTGCGATTTTGACAAATAACCCACCCTCGGTCTCGACGCCGCTTCGGATGACATAAACCTTCCATCTCCTCTCACAAGGTCAATTCCAAACGAGAAATTAAAATTTGAAATGTTGACGAATGACAATGAACCTTCCGAATTTTTTGAAAAGCAAAACAGACACAAGGAGGAATTGGTTGACCGACAAAAAAATTGATTCAGTTCAAGGGATTTTGTAAATGAGGTGGATTTGCAAGTAAAATCAAATTCACCGCTTGTTACATTTCCTTTCTCACATTTGACGGGTCGTCGAGGGTCAGACACGTGTTGGTCGAATTTAAATTCATTTGAAAATGAAGAAAATTTACGTGACGTTTTTACCTCTCAACTAATTAAAACCTGGATATCCATTAGTCGGTTGAGAGTATGAGGGAATTCAACGATGAGAATCCAATCAGAGAGTGGTGTCCAAATGAATCCCTGTTAGTCTAGTTGAAATGTATGTATTCGATAAGGACGTATGTTGGGAGTTAGATTCATTTTGAACAGATATCAATCAATTTTTTAGGAACTGTGTCTTTTAGTGGTGTGATATCATAGTTACACTCATAACTCTGGCCTAGAAAGGGTAGGTGAGAATTAGGGGTTGGACGGAGACCTGAGCTGGGATCCAAATGCTCTCCTTCATTGGCTGTTGGGCGTGCGGGAGGTCAGTCTTTGGCCTTCCTTACTTGATTGGTTGGACTGGACGAATGCTCGCTTGGCTGGCAGCAGATGGTTTTGTAGTTTTGTCTGCTTGAAGCGTTTCCTCGTCATGTAGGCAAGCAACACATCTTCACCAAGATTTTCAAGCATCAAAGACATCTAACAAGTTGTGGCCAGCCAGCACTGAGCTGTGCTAATGTGACAGTATGAGTTTCCAATCAAGACCAAGACGTTGAATGGCTGTTTGTCCGCAATCTTGTCAAGCGCTGTGGCTATGTCAGAGAACAAACATGGACAGCTTCATGCAATCGTTCTCAGCGTTTTCCGCCAACGATACCTGCTTGTTTGGGCGAGATGTCGGCTAATTTTTGGGTTAAATCGTTTCTTAACTTGAGCGATGGATGAGGAATTTCCCTTATAAGGCTTACACTTTGTAAGTAACTTCTTTACAGTCGAGGACATGCCTTTGATGGAAACATCGCCTACCTCAGCCCCGGCATCCCATCAATGGGATGCCCCTAGCTCGCTCAAGCTTCTCTTGAGGAGTAAAAGGATTCCGTCAAATAAACTAGGTACGCCTAGCCAGTAACGTCGGCATCTCAAGTATGTAGGCCACTGCTCCCCACTTCTCGACGCTGCAGGACCATTGAGGAGCTCGAGCGACCGTTCCACCTTGCACGTCTTAAAACGTCCCCTGCGGCCTTCTCTTCAAGAATTCGCCAACTTTCTTTTCCTCTCGACTTTTATTCCGTAAGGGAGTTTACAACGAAACTCGAAAGGTCAATGTAGGTAAACTTCAAACTCTTCAATGAAAATAACCTTCACTTATCGTTACTTTATCACCGTACTGGCATGACCACTCGCTTCGCTCGCCGATCGACATATTATGGAATTAGGATGTGGTGGCTTGGAATTCCAACTCACAGAAGATACTCTTTTACTTCTGGATATTCCAAGTTACGAGTAATTATCCATCTCAGTGGCGCTCCCCTCCTTCCGCCATATTACTTCTGGAGCCACCCCAAACCATCCTGCGCTGGGAAGAAACATCTTTTGAGAGTTTTTATGATTATAATTGCTCATGGGGTAGTATGATTATAGTGTGGGGTATCATTTTCCACTAAATTCTGGACGCTGAATCCAATGAGAAGGGTCCTAGAACGATTGGCACCTACCGGAAGAAGTTATGGGTCAAAATGGGTATCTACCTACCCATTTTGAATATGTGTTTTCTAGATTTCAAGTACCTAGGCTTGTGGGGTATGATTTTCCACTATATTTTGAACGCTGAATCGACCGGAATGGGTCCCGGAACGATTAGTGTTCTCTGAATGAGGTTATGGGTCAAAATGGGTATCTATTCACCCATTTTGAATGTGTATTTTTGAGATTTCTGGTACCTTGGCCTGTGGGGTATCATTTTCCACTAAATTTTGGATCCTGAATCGACCGGAATGGGTCCAGAACCCGCCACACCCACTGCTTCCCCTATTTTCAACTTAACCATAATTACATTGAGGCTCCATTTTAATAATTGAACCTCGCTTGGTGAGTTCGCGTTTCGGGGTTCCGATCCGCACCTCGTTTATGATTACATTAAATATGAAGATGCCCCTTCGAGGGCATTTTCCATGCAAAACGTGCCGTATGTTTGGCGCTTTATATCTAAACTGAGTTAGTCTCGCCGTCTTCGTAATAGCCACTTCCCAACACGCGCAACCCGGCAATTTATTCTGGGAAAGCCTACTCGTGGTGAATTTACCGCACGTCGAGAGATATGCCCACTTATATATTTTTACTGTGCCGGTTTTTTCTTTTTATGACGTCATGTACAGCACGTGCTGAAAGAGTTAGAGGCTTTGAAAGACCGCGTGACGTGACCCTTTGCCTCGTGCCTTCGTTGGAAATGCAATTCAAATCGTGTTTCCCTTCTTCGCCTCACCAAAGGAGCTCTCGGCGCGAAGAAAAGCCTTCGATTGCTGAGCTGTTTTTACGTATTCATCCATTTGGGTTCGTAGAGGGATTGTATGTCATTCGGTTCAGCCTACAAAGTAACATCGGAAATCATATGATATTACGTACTCTTTCGAAAAGAGTTTTTTTGCAGGTATTACAGTGGGAATGAGTTAAGGCCTGAATTAAGTCATGAAGAAGGATTGGGCTATGATGAGGGCTTGGTCCTCATAATAGGAAGAAATCTGGAATTCTCCTTATAATTCTGAAGTGGTTTTGATAGAGTCCACAGAAGCGGAAAAAGGTCGAACAGGAAAGCGATTTTACGAGCGGTCACCAATCCGAGTAATGACTACTCCCAATGCTTTCAGAGATTGAAAAATTCAGTATAATATATGTATACGGTTTATTATAGATTTGGATCGTCCTCAAGTACTAGCTTCTTTCAAATTCACTACCTCGCCATATTGGCCACTGGTCCTAATACCGTTCATCACTCAATCTCAATTTATCACCAGTGTAGTTTCCTCATAATAATCAGAATTCAATTCTCCATTGACGGTCACGGAACTCATGAGCGATACAATATGGCTTTTTCATTGTCAAAACTCAAAACACGACTGAGATTCATTTACAAAGTAAGGAAGACACCCATTATAATCACTTTAGTAGTTCCGTGTCCGTGTTCTGTCTGTTCCATCGATCACATGTATGTCACACAAAAGAATAGAATTATTCTCAATTTTGGAAAAGGTGTCAGACTTCAAAGAGTAACTATACGAGGGAAATGTGGGAGGGATGCCAAACTATCTTGTCTTCAGGGACTCCTGTTTAGGTAATATTAGAACGCATGCGCGTGAAACAAGCAGTATGTGAACTAAGAAGTAGTGTTGTACGTCAAACTGTTTTCAATCAGTGTTGCCAATTTCCTATTTGGATCTCAAATGATTATTAACTGATCTACGTTGGTTTAATGATGTGTAGATTAGTCTTATACTTCCATTAATTCAACTTTGAAATGTTCTATCAAGCGATTACTGGTTCTATGTGACAGACATTTTCGTCAGCCTCCCGCTGTCGGCTGACTATGGTAGAAGAACATTTTTCTAAAAATCTGAAATTTCGGTCAGAACTCCGTTCCCGGCTCCAGTTGGTCCTCAAAACTTTTCAGCCCAATCGCACCAAATTTGGGTGGAGTAGAAGTCAAAATGTGTTTTTCGAAAAATGGATTTTTGAGTTTTTGGCGATCTGAACGTGTGGGGTATCATTTTGTACTAAATTTTTGACGCTGAATCCAAAGAAAAGGGTCCGGAGCGATTGGCACCCACCGGAAGAAGTTATGGGTCAAAATGGGTACCTACCCATTTCGAATGTGCGTTTTCGAGATTGTCCCTTTTGTTCATTGCTCTTCTTCTCGTTGTTAAATCTTGCCATTCGCAATTTAGTTGTATTGTGACGTACATAAAAAATTTTCAATCAACAATAATCAATACGCCAATTCCCTTTGTTTTGAAAATTCACTTTATTCACAATCGGACAATCCATTTTAAGCCTCTCAACGCTCTTCAATCTCCGCCCCACGGTTAACCGAATTTTTCCCAACTCAAATAACTCTCTTTATACTTCCCTTTGATGTTTCTCACCTTAAAACCGACCCCCCGTCACAAACATTGTCACGACAAACACCAACCCGATCGTCAGTGTGACTGATTGTGCGAAGGTAAAACAACCTTTTCTTTTGCGTCTGTTTGATCCGTTAATTAACCAAACAATGGTGATTTGTATTTGTCAAATAGAAATTGACTAGCGAACGATTGAAGTCGGTAAAAAAAAAATTGAACGTCAGTCTGCCTAAAGCGGATAAGTACACAACGAAACAAACATTGAAGTGACGCCGATGGAAATGAATGAAAAAAGAAGTTTGTGCAGTTCTGACGGCTTTCCATTGTTCGTGACGTAGCTTTATGCTAATGAACCAATTTAGAATTCTCTGACGGTCGAGTTTCGCTGGTAAATTTCAGACCCCACGTATTTATTTTACGTCGTTTTAATCCCTATTGTGCCCTCTTCTTCTTAATAGGAAATTATAATAATCATAAAAATTGAAAATTAATTTTGTTTCACGTTCCGAAAATCGAAGGTTCTGAATTGAAAATGGTCTGTCGCCGTTCGGCGCACAGAAGAAAGGAATCGGTCAAAAATAGTTATAAACAATAAATATTTAGAGTTGGTATTTATCGTTTTCCGCGTAATTTCTAACCGTCGAATCGATTGAAACGGCTCTCTCACCGATTCCCGCCACATATTTGTTGTCCTCAAAAATGACCTCTATATGATATGGCTGAGGATAATGCTCCTGCATGTTTGAGGTTTCTTTTGGCGTCCCACAGGGCTCGCACCTTGGTCCATTGATGTACCTCATATCCATTGATGTTATTGTCGGTGTTTCTGGACAGGGTACCACTTTCTATTTGCTGACGACTTGAATTATTTAACATTTCTATCCCAATCATTTACCACTCTCCTGGTCAATCTGGGAAAATTGGAGAAATGATGCTGTGATTAACCAATAAGAGGACTTCTAGTCACTTTAGTGAAGGGCTTCGTCGCGCTCTGTGGCCCCTGTTTGACGCATTTTGGAGTATTGTTCTTTGGTCTGGTTCTACCTTTAATGGAGTGGTAGGATGATGATGGAGAGGAGGTTCCTTCAATTAGCCTCATATAGGTCTGAAGTTCCATGGAACGACTTTCACGTAAATGAGGCGCTGAGACGTATGCAAATGTTGGACATCTTGCCTTTTATCACTTTTCCGCAAAGCCTATTGGTTTCCGTTCATTGTTTTGAAATTGCAATATAATAACTTTTCAATAACGTTTTTAAATTAGGTAGGTCACTTGATGTCTTTGTGATCCAAATCCATTTACACACGATTGGCGACATTGTCCTTAAAAATATTCGCAACGAGTGTCTTCGCGCTTGACGTCAGCCAATTGGATGACTTGCCAATTTCCCTCGTCGATTATCCTTCAAAACGATTTAGCTGCCGATTTTACCCAACGTCAATTATTCTCATTTAGCCCCTCGTGTATAACTCTCGGTAACCGAAACCGTCAAAATAAGAACCTCATTAGCTTCCGCTATCTCGTGACAGGGTTGAGCTCGGCATTGTATGGTAATGTCGCTTAGCGCCGATAAAGTGTTAGAAACCCCGACCTGAGATGGATTCGAAACGAGACATTATGGGCGAAAGACCACCCAGTGCACGAAAAGCGTACCATTGACGCAAATCGGTCGTTCGCGTGACGCATTCGAAAGTGACTTGACAGAACAAGGGGAAATTTTGCATTGTAGCGGAGAATTGGAGGAATGCGGCTCATGCTAAATTAACCTAAATGTGCGTCAGGAAGTCTTTGATGGGTTCGTCGTTGTTAAATCTGGAATATGAATCTTCCAGGCTGCTAAGCTGTCACCCTGTATAGGTTAGGTTGGTGGTGGATGTCAACTAGGTAAATTGCGTTCACGCAAACAAATTTTAATATGGCAAAAACAAAGTAATGCTCATGTTTTTTCACTCAAATTGTCCGTCTACATTACTTAACTAGAAACTCACCAAAAATGGCGTCTCTTGGAGAATTACCGAAAGAATGTTCATAACCAGATTGCGTCGAAGAGGTTAAAAAAGAACCAGGAATGTTTTGATGAGTTTTCACGTCCTTGCATCATCTAAGAAACTCACCCCTATAATCGTAATAAAATAATTAAATTTCACGTGTCGAGTTTTATGAGATGTGGGTATCCCGAGATACATAGCGAGCCAAAAAATTCTCGTTGCGTTTATAGACGAGACGAAACTTGTCGAAAATACAGCGATGGAAATTTTATTGACAACCATTGTGAACTTTAATTGTTGGTGAAGTCATATTGCAGCAGCCCTTACTCCCTTACTACCCTTAATATTCGAGTGCCCGGTATTTTGGTTCAAATTTTACTTATCTCGATCAGTTTCCCATTAACTGGACCTTGTTCCTTGATAACAATGGCATCTTTCGACATGAAGGATTTAAATAACCACGATGAGTTTTGCGAACGCAAGGGTTCAACAAACTCATCAAAAACCGTCCTTTGGCCGTTAGGAAGTAGAAAAGGAATCGTCAAATGTCAACGCCTTCCTTTTCGATGAGTTTCCTACCCCTAATACACTGATTCGCCCCTCTTTTCTTCTAGGATACCAATGTTTTGATGGTATATTTCTATTAAATATTTATTTCAGAAGCATTATTGCCCATCTCTAAAAAAATTGCTCACTTTTTGCCTTTTAACGCTCTTGAAGAAATTTGGGTTTGCGACTTTCTCTTGATCCATCCGCGATTTTCCCCTAAAACGGGCATAAATGATTCAATTTTGACCTAATTTTAACGATATTTTTGTATTTTAAACTGGGGCCCAGGCGTTTAGTGGTGATGTTTTTTTCGTAATTTTGGAGGCTTGATCGGCTCGAGATAAGTCCCTTGTTACGGTTCGATGGTTTCCATTTATTTTACATCCTTCGAGAGCGTGATTTTCCCCAGTAAAAAGAAAATTTTAACATTCAGAAAGAACATCAGCGTTTAAGAATGCGTTTGTGTACATCAGTGCGATTGAGGGCTTATTTTTCCCTATTTTGAACCTGTTGTGCTTGAATTGCCTCGTTCAGATATTTTGTCCAAACTGCGTTAGAAAGATGAGTAGGTAGATAAATCCAATGACGCTCATTTAAATAATGGTTCCATTGATAAACAACCCTTTAGAAATCAGACGAAAAGCCGTTTACGTTGGTACTTATCCTGAAATAGCCGTCTTTGTTAGCGACCGAGACGAGCTCTACTTTTATCTGGTCCGAGCAAACATTCGAATTATTTTCAGATTGGCGTTGTTGTAATGTTGGAAGTACGTCATCTTGGTCGAATCAAACTCGTAAATTGTTATTGCGACTATCGCCAACCTTTAGGAAAACACTTTCTAGACTGGTTCGCATGTTAACGACAAACTACCCCTATCGGACCATTATTCGTAACTGTTTGATTCTATTGATGGTTGGTTTTAGTTGTACGCTCCCGCCGAGGTTGATGACACTAAATCAAATGAGATCGGCAGAAATGTCAATTAAAGCCTTGTTCTCAGAATATCAAAAGGAAAATTATCTGTTTCAACCAATACGGCGACATATGTGATATGAAATTCAAAAATTATCATTAAAACCAGCAAATTTCGGGCGCATAAATTGAAATGTTCGACATTGTGGAGGTGAACAAAATATTTTTTTTGGTCAATTAAATGATGAGTACAGGAAAATTTGGCAGAATCCCGATTTTATCTCCGTTTTGGTGCTGTAGGGGTTTTAGAAGCGGTTATCGATCGAGTCACGTTCAGATTTAGTATGCGAATTTCTCACAAATTCCACCCTCGTCACTACCTTTATCAGCGGTGATGGATGGAAAATTAATGGAAACGAAAGACAACGCGATTACTATCCATTAATCTCGTTCTTCGAACATTAACCGGGTCACCGGGACGAAAATCCGAGTTGACTCGTAGTCTTCGCGATGCAGGTGGAACTGTTACAAATTTAGAAACGTTCCGAAACGAGTATAGATTCGGATGAGACTGGCCGGCTGCTAATTATAATAGAACTTGAAAAATTGTTCGGATGCCCCGAAGACCTGGCTCGGAAAGCTGAATGTTAATTGCTCTCAAAAAAAAACAGCGAAGAAAATAACTGGGTTTTTATTCTCATTTGAGTTGAGTTTTTAATTAAACTAATTAACTCGTTAATTTAAATTAGCCAACAAAACTGATACTTGTTTGGACTTCTATTTGACTGAATGATTGCAATTTTGATAACGAATACTACGGGATATTAACATTTCCTTCCTACAAGCCAAATTTTGAAGAAATGACTTCAAACGATGCAAATTTATTCATAGGGGTTGGTTATTCCTCGAACCAGGAGCATGGAGATTCTTTCCAATCGGTTCAGCGTCCAAAATTTAGTGGAAAATGATACCCCACACGCCTAGTTACTACAAATCTCGAAAACCAACTTCCTAAATAGGTAGGTAGATACCCATTTTGACCCATAACCTCTTCCGGTGGGCGCCGTTAAAGCCAGAAACGGGTTCCTGAGCAAAATTTCAGATTTTTTAAAAAAAATGTCTAGCAAAGTTGGCGTGGACGGCGGACGGACATTTGACTTGTTGATCTAGATACCTTGAAACGCCCAGAAAAAATTTTTGGGCCGAATCTGAGAGATTGACTTTTTGCATGAAAACATAGGTTGATTATTCAGGGCCAAATCCAAAAATAAAAAAAAATCAAATAACCAAAAAGCAGCATTTTTCCAATTATTTCGTTATTCATTTCTAATCACCCTTGTTACTGTTTACTAGCCTGAAGTCGCAATTCCTTCAAGCCCTCGGAAATCCTTATGATTACATCATTGAACGGTGAATAGCCGTTGACAACAAACCATCGGGTGATTTATTTTCGGAATCGGTGTTTTCCATTTTCATCGACCGACTCGTTAGCATACTCTCCGACATGGCCGACATTATGTAACGTTTACCTTGCGTTGCATAACGCTTGTCGTTGTTGACGCGTCGTCGCCGTCGATTGATGAAATCGCACGCACAAAATTTATACGATAAAAATGAATATATGTGGAAATCATGAATGCTAACTTCTATCACTATTTGAGTGAAACGCCGTAACACGCCGTATTTAGTCTCAGATATTTCGTGAAAATTCTCTGTAAAACATTAATCGGTACTTTCATGGTCCATGTAAATCCCTACTCTTAGTTTAAAACTTCCTTTTGGTTTATTATTCCTTGAATGATCATTCTATGTTGTCAATCCTGAGGTCGATCTCTCCGATTTTGTGTTTCGCGATGTCCAAATCGAAAACACTGCAATAATTCTTCCGCAATGGTTGATTGTTTCTTTGAATAAGATAATGAGGAAACATTGAGTGTGGAGTGTTTCAGACTCATTTTAATCGATTCAGCGTCCAAAATTATATCAAGTGATACCCCACACGCCTAGGTTCCCGAAAACTCGAAAATTCACTTTCGAAATGGGTAGGTAGATACCCATTTTCCCCTATATGCATCTCTAGTGGGCCCCAATCGGTCCGGGATCCATCTTATTAGATTCAGCGTTAAAAATTTAGTGGGAAATGACGCCCCACACGCCTAGTTCCCTTAAAGTCCCAAAAATCGAGTTTCAACTTTTTTTTACCCCCTTTACATGTTTACACGAATTTGGGTCGATCGGACT
This sequence comes from Cyrtorhinus lividipennis, assembly GCA_019603395.1. Taxonomy (NCBI): domain Eukaryota; kingdom Metazoa; phylum Arthropoda; class Insecta; order Hemiptera; family Miridae; genus Cyrtorhinus; species Cyrtorhinus lividipennis. Next base: position 1,521,931 of record CM034007.1, read on the forward strand.
GAAAAAATGTCGAGGTCAAATTTCTGGAGGTCAAATTTTTAGAAAGTTTTCTAATAATAAAAATGGCGGAGGACGGCGTACGGCGGACAGATATTTTTGATATTTGCTATCTTGAAATACAAACTGTATAATTTTTGGGCATGAAAACCGAAAATTGTGTCTACCTCCCGCCTTTTTGTCTATCTACACGCCGTTTTTTGGTTTAGAAAATATTAAAAAATTAGACATTTTGGTGAGGGACTTTCTTCAGCTCTAGTTTGTCCTCAAAACCCTTCAGCCCAATCGGCCCAAATTTGGGGACTGTATGGATGAAATGTGTTTTTCAAAACTCAGTTTTTGAGACCTAGACATGTGGGGTATCATTTTTCACTAAATTTTGGACGCTGTTGCATTCTAGGAAAAGTGACTGAATCCTTTCATGTACCCCCATCCTGCTCGCTGAACTTGCTTCGACTCGTTACCCCCTAGAAAACGGTTACGGCGTATTAGGGTAGTTCTAATTCGGCTTTGAAGGACATCCGATTGAACTTGAGCCTCGTTTTCAAACGTATACCCCAGACTATTGCGCGTCTTCCGAATCCCTCCAATCGAATGAGCCTCGTTCGTGACACACTTTCTACAGTCAAGGTGCACAAGGCCTTCTCCTACCCTTCGAACAGCCACTGAATAAGGCATCTTCCCTCACCTCATTTCCCATGTCCCACAGAAGGAACTTTTACTTTTTCGAAGTCTTGTTTACAAACATTGCGCCACTCGGCGTTTTCTCTTCGTTTCTCGCGTGTGATTCACATTTTTAGCGACTTTCAAAGGAAAAAAGATATTCTCAGTTTCACCGCATTTTATTATTATACTTTTTCTTCATTTTATTACTCGTCCTTCTATTGAGAGAATACTCAAACGTCGAGCCGAAAGGAAAATGACTTTCTTGAAACCTCATGTAAAATTATTACGACACCCACATCTCAAGTTATGTTCCATATAATTTTGGACGCTAACTAGTATGTACAAATGTCAAATTTTTGAGATCACGGAGGTGTTTAAAGAATAAAAATCCCAATTAAGAGCAAAATGCCTGCTCATCATACAATTTTCCTTATCAAAGCTTTCTATAACTACTCACTAGATCTCTAAACCAGACTGGGTTATGATTTTTCACTAACTTTTGGACGCTGAATCCAATGAGACGGGTCTCGGAACGATTGGTGCCCTCTGGATGAGGCTATGGGTCAAAATGGGTGCCTATTTACCGATTTTGAATGTGTGTTTTCCAGATTTCTGGTACCTAGGCGTGTGGGGTATCATTTTCCACTAAATTTTGGACCCTGAATCGATTGGAATGGGTCCGGGACCCGCCATACCCACTGTTTCCCCCATGTTTCCCATGTTGAAGAAATGAATCTCCATGCGCCTGGTCCGAGGTTTAAATTAGTCTCCATGCGCCTGGTTCGAGGAATAACCAACCCGTGTGTAAGAATTTGCAGAGTTTTTGAATAATAGGCAAAAAATTGAAAAAAAAATGTACAAATTTTCATGATTTTAGTTTGTAAAAGTTGGGTTTAGGAAAATTAAAATTCAAATAGCAAGCTTTCTGAGAGTTTTGAGAGATTGTAGATTAGAGGTCTCCTTCTTGTATTTAGTGAAATCTATCGATATCGATCAACGGGGGCAGTCAGCCTCTCCAACCAGCTCAGTCGACCTCACAAAATTAAGTTCTAGGTTGACTCGTATGTTGTGAAACGGCTTCGTCACGTTTGTTTATCCGTCCTCATTTCGGTTTCAACACGATTTTGCATTCAATAAACGTGAGGGAACGAAGAAACGACCGCAAATCTGGGCTTGCGTTGCATCCGTGACGAAATACGTTGTCCTTCGCACGACGTACTCAGTCATGCACTCAATCAGGCGTATTTCATATCGGTATTTCGTGGCAATAAGTGAAAATGAGATTCTTCCGAGTATGCAGTTAGCCGGCAGCTCTCCCTAGCCTCATCATTAACATTTTTCTGTATTTTGTATGATTTTATACTCATTTCCTGCCTCAACAATTGCCAGGATGCAGCAAAACTCAAGGATCAAGGACAATGATTTGGAAAGAACATTCGTTGGCAGTTTATGTACTTTGGAGGTTCTCGTTCGGGCAAATTCTGCATCGCTATTCGATAAATATAAGCCACAATACAAGCAGTTGTGACGTGACGAATGTAACTCTGGTGAGGGGCACCATTAGAAGACCTCTTGGACAATTTACAACAAAAATCACGGAATTGGCTTATTCGTTGAGAAGGTAATGATCGTTGGACACGACCGAATAGGTAGCTCTGCTTTTCAAACCCTTGCAACCGGACAACACCACAATGTCGTCCGATTAAGCTGAGGTTTTGGGAAATTCTTCGCAACGTTGCAATTCCTTGCAAGAATTTAGGATGGTTAGTGACGATAGAGGAGGATGGGATAACATCAGTCAGTGGACAGGATCAAGTCGTACAATACTACCTCAACGAAGCCATAAGATGTAGGATCTATGTGGACGATAGTGTGATGTTCTTGGTGCTTAATGCAGCCAGGCCACTAGATTATACTACCAACCAAGTTGCACAAAAAGGCTCAAAAAGTCAGTTATGTCAAAATTTCAACTCTGATCAGGAAAATATACCAAGATAGATTTTTTTGTCAAGGATGGGTGGCTCTGCCCATCAAATGTAGCACCAGGAGAGTGTGAACACCCTGTTCAAGTCAAGCCTTTATGTAGGAATTTTCTTGCAACTAATGTCGTTCCCCAAGGATTCTTAGGATGGGTGGTGATAGTAGCGGAGGAGGGGATAGTCACTCAGTTGACAATAATACCACTCAATCTAGCCAAAAGTTGTTGGATCTACGTGGATGATACTGTGATGAACTATGTATTTAACACAACCTAGCAACTGGACCAGGCCGCCATTAATGTTGGACAAAATGGTTCAGAAAGTTGTTTTTGCTTGTCGATGCCGTCATCCGTCAATTTTCAATCGTGAGCGAGGACCGCTGTCAAGCTAGTTTTTTTTAAGGTTGGAGTAGCTCTGCCCTTCAAACCCTGGCAATAGAAGATTGCTGCAAAATTCCTTCCAACTCTAGACGCTACCAAATGAAGATATTTAGGATTGGTAATGCAACCTAGTGAAAATAAATGTTAGGATCTATGACCATCATCCATCTTCTTGAGAACGCCACCAACCAAGTTGCACAAAATGGCTCAAAAAGTGGTTTTCGCTTGTTGATGTCACCATCTGGCATGTGGTGTGAGCTTTAAAGCAGCCTCACTGCAGTCAGAATCAGCTTTATAAATGCGTACGTTTATTTAAACACGAAATAAAATGTATTGTGACTCATCAACTTTTGAAGTCACCATCGACGCCAATCATCCAAACTACCGATTGTTTTTCCTGGAGGAAGTACAGTGTATTCTGCTGTAGGACGCATGTCAGACTGCCCTTCCGAGTACTGGCGAATATTTTCCTCGAGACGGTTCCTATACTCAGCCGCGTTATACTCTACAGCGAAGGCGAGAGAACTTATCATACCGACGCTTTTCGGATTTCGAGGATAATCCGTTCCCGACGAAACGAGACCAACTCGAACGTTGTTGCAAGTGACAGGACTACCCGAGTCACCTGGTGCGAGTTGAGCGCGCATTTTTCCGAAAAAAATCGAACACATCCAAGTGGCAAAATCCTCGTAGGCCATGTTCGACCACATGAGTTTGTCTTCCGCGTACTCTTTGCAGTCGTAGTAATTATCGAATGTTCTCCATCCGTGTTGCAATATGGGCGATTTAATGGGGTCGATGATCGTTCGGGTTGTGTCGGTGTATCTATACCGCCCGAAACCTACGAAAAGGCAAGCTGATTGAAGCTTCATCGTGTTGTAGTAGTCTTTCGCTAGGGAACTCGCTGTCTGAACTGGAGCTACCTTCATGTGAAGCAGCCGCAGCTTTACTGGCCTGTCGGTTATTATTAATCCAAAATCAAAAGTATTCACGTCTCTTATTTTACCACACTTTGAGTGGGCGATTGCAGACTTGATCCAAGCTCCGTCGTTGAAACTCATCGAACTCACCATCGTATAACCAACATGAACGGTACTCCATGTTTCCCACAAACTTTTTATCCTGCCCTCCATATAGGTATCATTAATGCGGAAATAGTCCACCTAAACAATGACAAGCCGTGTGAACGACGTTTGGAGTTATCAACGCTCCTCCGCATCTCAGCGACGATTCTGGCGCCGGATCTGGAATACCTCCGGTGATTTTATTCCAAATTGATTCAAGATTGAAACTGTAGAAATTTCCTTGTGTTATGTACGCCATATACCCGACGACTTTGAAGGGAGAATCGTAACTGAACAGAGGGCTGCCCCAAATAATTCTCTTGTTCCGTTGAGCTCCCAAGGATTGTGAAATTAATACAAAGAGTAAAATTGTACTTATAATCAGACGAATGGACATTGTCATGATTATTTAACCCTGAAAAATCCCTCAAATGCTCTGGCTACCCTGGAAGTCATCACCCGGGTTACCAGAAGGCATAGTCAGGTGCTTGATGGTGCAACCAACGTCATTTTCTGTTCCCGTTATTATACTGAAGGCAATAGTAAAAATGAGTAATTTTACGTTCCGAGGTCTGTAATAATAAAATCCGTTACGTTGTCGCAAAATTGAATTACGTCGTTAAATTGAATTGTTTTGGTTGAATATTCAACGAATAATCAACCTGTTTTCATGAAATGGTCAGCTGTGTATTTCAAAAAATGGATTTTCGATATTTTGAGCGACCTAGGCGCGCGGGGTATCATTTTCCACTAAATTTTGGAATCGATTGGAATGAGTATCTACGTGCTGGCCCGAAGAATAACCAACCCCTGTGAAAGAATTTGCAGCGTTTTTGCTTCATCATTCCTTGAATAATCAACCCATATTTTCAGCACGTCAACCTCTCTAATTGGCCCCAATATTTGGCCGATGTCCTGATAAAAACATAGTTGGTTGATTATTCAAGGAATAATTAACCAAAACTCCGCAAATTTGTCCACAATTGGATATTTATTGATAAATCTAGATTCATCTCGATGGATTCAGTCCTCAAAATTTAGTGGAAAATGATACCTCACATGCCTTGTCCCCAAAAAATACCGAAAATCGAGTTTCAAAAAACACATTTTTACCCAAAACCCCCGCAAATTTGAGCCGATTCATACCATTTATGAATAAAAATCATGCTAATAATAATTATATGATATAAACGAATTTATTAATTTTTTTATTTAATGCTCATGACTAATACTGATGAACTAACGCCGGTTTACTGATTGCTTTCGAAATGGGCTTGAGGAAAATTGCTCTAGAAACTCAAGTTGTTTATATAAGGTTTTCCTTTCTCACCGAGGAGAAGTGGCTTCAACCACTAAGGACTAGAACCAATTTGAGTTCGTACCCAGGATGCGTATCCGTTCAACCGAATGTTTTAAAGCGCGGGAAACGACCCGAACTCACGCTCACGCACTGGTACTTTACCACAGTAACCGCACTCCAGCCACGACTTTTGAGTTTTCTCGGGGCACGTGTTAAAACAGGAAAATCGGTCAAGTCCATTTTGTGGTTTCCTGCCTTTGGAGTTTCCTCAAGAATGAAATCTCGGGACAACATTCGAGTCAAACGTACGCATTTGTGTCATTATTCCCGTATGAATTATGATTATGACTGTGAATTGTGTGATTGGGGTCTTTCGATGACGAATTTACCCAGTGAATTGAGAAACTTCTGAACAAATTCTCCGAAATCCATTTTAGGCCTCCGGTTTTGGTTGGTCATTCCTTGAGTAATCGACCTATGTTTTCATACAAAAGGTCAATATCTACGATTCGCGAATTTTTTTCTGGACGTTTCAAGGTGTCTGGATCAAAAAAGTCAAATGTCCGTCCGCCGTCCGCGTCGTTTTGGGTAGTAGAAAAGAAATTAGAAAATTTCTAAAAATCTGAAATTTTGGTCAGTGGTCTGTTTCCAGCTCTAGTTGGTCTTCGAAACTTCTAACTCCAATCGGTCCAAATTTGGGAGGTAAGGGCCAATTTTTTTTAATGAATTTTCGAGATTTTTGGCGATCTAGACGAGTGGGGTATAATTTGCGTATAATTTTCCACTAAATTTTGGACACTGAATCCAATGAAATGAGTCCTGGTACGATTGGCGCCCACCGGAAGAGGTTATGGACGCTGAATCTATTTTTAAATTAGTTTCCATGCGCCTAGTTCGAGGAATAATCAACACCTGTGTAAGAATTTGCAGCGTTTTGAATTCCAGAAAGAGCTTCAAGTTTGATTTTATGTTTCTGATCATGTATGGACACGCTTCACGATAACCACGATTTTGACTCAATTCGCGGAATTTAGCCATTCCCCACCCAAGCACTTAAGCCAACCACTTATGGTTGACTTTACAGTAAAGTAGCTCGAGACAAAGTATGTAGAAGGATAATTTTCATGTTGAATGGGACTTGAACCAGCATGATCGGCTCACAATCACGTTTATGGCAATTTTTTTAAAAGTCATGGGACGAAACGGAGGTAAAATGTCGCTAATTTCTCATTAGGTGAAGATTACTTCTCTATTTGGGGCTAGTTTTAGTATTATCTGTTGTGAAAATTGATTGATTGAGAGAGATTGATCGGTATTGGAGAAGTCCTGGGCTACAATGACCCATTCATCTTCGTGGAATGCATTTCGCTTTTGTAATATTTGATGTTTTTCCGTCAAAATCTGTCACCGAATGTTCTGTCTTGAAAATGTAAGGCGTTCGTTCGAATTTTCAAACGCATCGTTCAAACTTAGTAGAGGTGCCAAACTCCAAGCAACAGTGTTTCTTCTCAGCCAAAATTGGAGCTGTCAAACGTCGGCATATAATTTTAGTTGTCTCCTGTCTGACTGATGATTCACCGACAAGAAGAGAAGAAGTCTAGAATTGGACCGCTTTTAAAAACTAGAGAATGTAGGCGTTGAAAACCCAAATCAGGCGACCGTCGAAGCCGCCGAGACCGAAGGTGCGTGACGTCATCGCCCACGCCGCGAAACCCCCGGGCCCGGCCCCGTTGGAGCGTTCGATACCGAAAGGCGGGAGTGACGTCACGGTGCGGCGCGGCTCTACAGAGCTGACGTCATCGTTTTGAATCGATACCGTCGACCGCGAAGCTCGCTTTTTTCGCGTCATCGGACAAACGTCGGACGGGCGATTCGGGTTTTGATACACGCGAATGACGTCATATCACAACGATAGAACGCAATGAAAGTGGTAATTCTAGAATAGAGATCCGATGACACGAATATTGCGATTAACTTACATTTTCTTCAGAGTAGATCACGTCAGTCCAACTTTATTCACCGATCGCGTCAGAGTTCGGACTACCCACTTATTTTGTTTATTAATGTGACGGTATCAAACTAAACCAACTACTTAATAATTGTTCATTAACGTCTTGTATATTGATCAGGGCCCAGTTGACGAGAGTATTGCATGACGCAACATGATGAAACCAAATAAGAGACCAAATGAACTAAGCTTATACTTTTTTCAAATAACTTCGGTGACTAATTAAACTACGTGACACCTGTCATGCCTAAATTCATAAAAACGCATTTTTTAACACCACACTTTCCCTCCCAGATTTGGCCTGAATAGAATTATAGTACAAAATTTCCCATTGCTGATGAATAATGGATACATTTACGGTGTTTTATTCTAGTTTCGAGTTTCAACAAGGTTTTTCTCCAACGTATGATACACAAAAGACCAAGCAGAGTTTTGTCTCCAACCTTTCTTAGTTGATTGGTAAATTTTGGTTTATTATTCTTATAAGAATAATACTCTCTTTAACTAGTATCAGAACATTTAAAAATCCAAATTTTAGTATTTTTTATTTTAGGCACTATTTAGGCCCAAATTACGCGTATTACATTGTTAGCCCGATTCTTAATCGGAGGCAGGGAGAAAACGAGTTTTTGTGCTTCTTGGAGATCTTTGCGTGTAGGATGTCATTTTTCATTAAATTTCGAACTTTGAATCAATTGAGATGGGCCTAGGACCGATAGCCATTCCACAGAGTATAAAATGGTTCATAATGAGAACTTCGAAAATGGAATTTTGACCGCAAATTACGTAACTGTCCTAACTGAACTAGTTATAATTGGAAACGTTTTCATAAAGATCACTCTCATCTTTTCATTATTACAACTTTCACTCACATTTTCATCTAATACATTTTTTTGGTCGTTGGGAGCAAACCTGGCACTAAAGTGTAATTGGTTATTTAATCAATTAGTCTCAACTACATAATATGTAGTGACAATATTATTGTTTCATTAAAATATAAATATTTAAGCTAAATGAGTTGAAAACCCTTAGCAGAAATCTGTCTTGGTAAAAAACCTCCAAGGTACCAAGTGGCGTTCTTCTACGTATAATCAAACAATCCTTCTTTATACTTGTACGTTGATGATGTTTCTCTAATTTTCTTGAAAATAGATTGTCTACTCCGCAGTTTCCGTCGCCATCCTACGCGATGAACAGACCTAGTTAGGAGAAACCATAGCAGGGGTTGTCATCGAGGGGGAGCGAACGAGTCGTGGGATGTCGACGTGGGTTCATTCACTCTCTCCGGTCAAAACGGGCTCTTCTCTCTTATCGTGGCAGGCTCAGACATATTGGCAGAAGGCGGACAATAGAGTTTGAAATGGGTCCCTCGGGCTGGTAGACAGGTCACAAAGTCACAATATGTCGGTCTCACGAGCCCTACTAAGTTCCATCGGTGGTTGTAATATCCTGGAGACATTTTCTCGTCGTCTGGCTCGGTTTTACAAAATATTTGAACAAGGTTTAAACCTAAGCTCAGTGATCCGAGGGAGTAGCTAACTGGGTTTACCTCGGTGTGAACTGAATTCGATTGAACTGTGGAACGTAAAGATAAAACTGGCAGCATTCGGCATCACCTGGTGCAGTCCTTCTCAATATCTAACATGCAAAATTGTAAATTGAGGGAGTTGACATTACACCCATCCTGCTGCACGGCCAGGACAACCTGAAGACTTCGAATAGGCTCTGCATCACACCCTCCAGGTTGTCTTCATCACTGCGCTCCAGCATGCCCACCCAAGTTGCAGTGAAACGTTTCGGCAATCAACCATGCCCTGACATCACTTGCTGCCAGGAAGGCCCAATGACAGTTTGGCCCAGGCGCAAGTTGATCCAGCCATCGTGTCTATCCGTGTCGCTGCTCCATTCGTCGTTACCCACCAAGATACCATTCCTGTCTTAATCAGTGGTCTATTTGCACCATTGGCACGCTCATTCCCCCTATATCCAGAACAGTTCTGGGACTTCCTGCAGTCTCAAGACAAAATCTCTGCGTTTTAGCTGCCAGTATTCTTCAAATATAGCCAAAATTATCCTGGCTATCAAAAAACGCCCGTATGTTGCCTCTACAGCTGGAATTCTGCATGAATGCCGCTACTCAACCCCTCCCAATTAGTCTTACATTGGCCGATCTTGGATGGAATGGCTTCCAAATCCGCTGGGATCCACAGTATCCATCCAATTTAGGTCAAGTCATGACCTACCACCTTGTTCATTACAGTGTTGACGACGTGATCACGGGATACAAGCATGCGCCATCAATCAAAAATTTGTTATTGAATTCGGTGGCTAAAAGACGACCAATGGTGATTTGGATGAATCTCCATGAGTTGCTTTCAGTGTGGATATATGGCATTTGTGTAGGACGACTCTCTAGAGAGTTTGAGATCAAGGGTGTCCAAAAAAAGATCAATGTGTTAGACCTTCCTCATCCTCTTATCAGAAATCAGGCACATCGAGGCGGAACGAAAGAAGGACAGCTCGATGGGGAATACAGGCGAAATATTCAGGAGACGCCGTGGGAATGGGGATCCATGAATCTTGTTAGAAAGGTTGAAATCCTGAGCGCTGCCAAATTCGGCAAGGATAAAAGCTTCTCTACCTCTTGGAGCTCAAACTGGAATACCTTCCCCGATCAAGGATCAACCTGTCTTGAGCAGTTTCAAAATATTCGAGCCCTCTCCTCGTTTACCTTCCCAAGGCAATTCCAACTTGACACCCAGAAAAAGAACGGGCTTCTCCCTCGTATCGACGGAATAACTGTAGAGGTGGATTAGTCAGGTTTTTTTGCGAACGAGCGAAGCTCTCCGAAGCTGGTTCTTTCGTAAAAGGGGATTTCTATTCAAAAAAGGTATTGGTTTTTCGCTTTTTATCGAATCATCGTCGAGCGCGTCGTGCTCGTAACAGTCAATTAGTGGAAGAGCTTTAGCGCTGATGTAAATGAAGGGGCTTTTTAAGGGAGGATGACTTCAGATCAGTGTCACAGGGAGGAAAGTCGCTTTTGCTGTTTTCAATTTCCTCGTATTTCAACCTCTCATGCTTGACACTGTGTGACCACAATTTCAACATCCCGTAGCATAGCAAGTATCTACGTCACCTGTGATATTCTGGCGACAACGCAAACCTTTGAGCGCAAAATCATTAAATTGTACGTCTTTTCGAAGAAGGACTGGGCTAAATAGATTTCCAGTTCTTTTCGAACCTTTATTTCACCAAAGAGGACTTTTAGTAGGCTCTCGAAGGTCTATTGACTTTTAAACACAAGAATAAATTTGAAAGTAAAACAGATTATTGAGTCGAACTTTAAAGTAGCTAAGGAAATGTTTTAAGGTTTACACTCGTACATTTTGGAACCGGCTCTGATAAGGTTTTCGGTTCAAAATGTCGTGTGAGTTTTCTAAGTTGCTACCAAGCTACAGCTACTTCTAGGATTTGGTGGTCACACATTTGAAGCGTTTTCATTCTCTGCAACATACATTACGTCGTCCAGGATAGCGAAGCTGTGTTCCCTTTTTCTCGCCGGGATGCCTTTAGGGTCGATAGTTTCGCGTTTGCCCCTTTCTCATTTTACTGAGTTTTTTCCTCCCTCTTTTTTTTAAATATCAGATCCTGGAGGACGAGAGCCAATGAATGCGAGACTCCGCAGGTGGGTCAATGATGGAGGACTGCAGTTTCGTCGTTGCAGGCGTTTCAAGCAGAGGGGATGCAATTGGTTGCATGGCGCAAAAGCACTACAGGCCACGCCTCCTTTTAGCGTGCATGCACATCCTCGTTGAATCGCCCTCAAGTGCAATCCCTTTGATCTAGGTCAGGGAATCATCAACGGGTTCGCCTTTTACAATCTCATTCCCGGTATATTGAAATGTCCGGTTAATTATTCTACGGAAATTGTAGCAATAACGTGACTTGATGAGGTACGCTGATGAAAAAACGATGAAAAATCGTCCGAAATTTGTTTATTAGTCCTCGGTGGATTAACGATCTCAATCGATTCTGGGTCCATTATTACGTAGAAACCATTCTTTTTTTTCATTAAAGCATTTTGTGTTTCGTAAAACCCTTATTCCTCCACTTCAAAAATTTCATCATGGATTCTTTGAATAATCAACTTAGTCCTCACATGCCAGAGGTCCATCCAACCAATTATCCCAAGAATTTGACACTTTGCGCGTCAAGATGTCTAAATCTAAGAAAGCTGCAAATTCGTCGACAATGGTTTATTACTCCTTTAAGCAATATTATGGGAAACCAGTGAGTGTGGAATGTCGCAGGCTCATTCCAGATTGATTCAGCGTCCGACATTTAGTGAAAAATGATACCCACGCGGTAGGTACCCAAAATTTTCCGAAAACCGGACATTCGAAATAGGTTGGTAGGCCACCCTATTCTGACCCATCTCACCTCCGGTGGGTGCCAATCAGTTCGAGACCCCACCTCAATCGATTCAGCGTCCAAAATTTAGTGATAAACGACACCCCTTGGGCCTAGTTTCCCAAAAATCGATTTAAAAAAGCACCTTTTTTCCATTACCTCTCCCAAATTTGGTCAGGTTTCAGCTAATAAAAAAAATTCGAGAAACCAACTAGAGTGGGAAATTTGTCCATGACTACAATGCAGATTTTCAGAAAATGTCCATTACCAAAACGGTGTGGAAGCGCACGGTTGACGAACATGGGGGATTTTGGTTGGCATTTCTTGATGACACCAGGAGGAACGTCAACCATTAAACCAAAAAAGCGAAATCGATGTGAAACTTGCTCGGTTTTTGACTGATTTTCGCCCTTATCGCTCTGATCACGCGGCAGATGCGTGCATTCGACACGGTCGTGTGTTCAATGGCTACAACGCAGTTACGATATTGCGCTCTATAATTGGCAGGTCGAAATTATATCTTTACGAGCAGGAAGCTCGCGACTGTAATTGGTTCATAACCATGTGAACGGAAAAGAAGCGCCAAGGCTATTGCCGACTGCCGATGGTGTTCTGCGTCGGGAATATGTTCATCTCTCGTGATGGAATCGACATTTTTACTCGTTTGATTCATGCAGATTCACTTGTAGCTGATAAATCTTGGTAGCTACCTGAAGTAAAGAATGAAAAATGCTGCTAATTCTTTCACAGGGGTTGGTTATTCCTCGGACCAGAAGCATGGAGACTCCAATCGATTCAGTTTCGAGGAAATTTATACCCCCCCACACGCCTAGGTACCAGAAATCTCGATAACCCACTTCCGAAATAGGTAGATAGATACCCACTTTGACCATAACCTCTTCTGGTGGGTGCCAATCGTTCTGGGACCCTTTTCATTGGATTCAGCGTCCAAATTCAGTGGAAAATGATACCCCACACACCTCGATTGCAAAAATCTCAAAATCCATTTTTCGAAATACATTTTGACCCCTACTCCCCCAAATTTGGTCCGATCGGGCTGAAAAGTTTTGAGGACAAATTAGAGCCGGGAACGGACCCTTGACCAAATTTCAGATTTCAAGAAAATTTTCTTCTACCAAAAACGCGCGGACAGCGTAAGGCGGACGGACATTTGACATTTTTGATCTAGAGATCTTGAAACGCTCAGAAATTTTTTTTGGGGCGAATCGGAGAGTTCGACCTTTTGCATG
>CM034007.1:1536457-1573091 GCA_019603395.1 Cyrtorhinus lividipennis
GGAGACAAGGCGTATCATGATCGTTGTAATTTGCGTTGAATAAAACGAGCATTAGGGAAATCTGGTGTAGATTACCCAAGTCGAAAAAATTGGCCAAAGCGGAGTTTCTTAAATCTCGGCTGAAAAAGTGGGTATCAAAATTCACGGTGTCTTCATACGTTTGATAAAGCCGACTGACAGGAAGGCTTCAATGTTAGTTTTTATCAGAGCAAACAGTAGTCAAGAGCACACCCTTCACCATCAAACAACCACTCGGATTTTCTAGATTAGATAGGTACGTACGTGGTACCTAGTTGAGGGACTAGGTAGACTTCAAATATGCCGACATCCTGGGCTATTATTCGATATCTAGATGAATAATAACTGAGAATCGGTACCCTTTTTGGTTAACTAAGCAATTATTGATAATGGCTTTTTTGTATCTTCGAACCTCTAACAATATCACCAGCAATGGTAAATTGGAAACGACAAGACAAAGTGGAAGCTGGGCAAGACTCCAGATGCCTAAGCAAACAGGTTTAAAAATGTTTATAAAAAAAGGCAGATACCTTTCTATGACTGAAGAGACCGGGTTAATATTCTGCTCCTCAAGAGCTTCCGATTTTTTAAGTAAAATTTCTCCAACAAATGTTTGTTTCTCTAGGCTTAATAGTTAAAAGCGTTTTCTTACATACGTAGTTCGTAATTTGGTTTTATCGAAATCGGCAAAATCCTCCCAAATTCCCTTATTTGACATGGATTACAATTGAAGATTAATGGGAATCGAGTATTAAGAAGTTTGTCTAATTTCGTAAACACCTATTCTCAAAAGAAAACTCAGCATAATAACCCACGGCGGCTTATTGTTATACGTGGGTCATGCGCTGGCGAGAGAGGGTTTGAATAAAAACGATTCAACGTCCAAAATTCAGTAAGCAATTATATTCCGTATGCCTAAATCACAAGCGATCTTGACAACCCCTCTTGATTATATCCATTTTCCCCATACCTTACCTTCGTTTGCGGCAGTAGCTCAGAAACCCATCTCTACTGATAGTATAAACTCTTGAGGAAAATTACACTCGCCTCAAGCCTCAAAAATCTCACAAGCCACTTCTAAAAATATCAATTTTCCTCCTATTTCCCTTTCCCTGTGTTTTGTGAGAGAGCCTAAAAGAAGTTGAAAACCTAAGTTAAAGAATTGTTATTACGGTCAAGAATGGCGTGGACGTCAGACGTAATTTTTATAACACAACTTTCTAGACCAACCGGAGTGATTCAGTTCGACCATGAAAACATGGGGTATCATATTCAGATAACAATTCCCAAAAAGAAACCAGGCATTTCATTTCATGGCCGGAAGAAGCTTGTTTGACAAGTTATTTCTAGAAATAATTTTGATTTGATTCTACATGTAATATTGCAGATATCGCTCAACTCTACGGATGAAAATAACGTAAAACTAGAGACAATTTTAGGGTTGCCTAAGATCTACCCAATAACGGTACGATTCAAGAAGAGGTCGTGTTTTTAACGGGACGACGAACCCTCCGTAAAAAGATCTTACAGTTAGGTCGGTATACTTTTTTCTACAATTGAACGTTTTTTCGTTTACAGTAAACACCTTGTGTAAATTATACGGTAGTACACGAGGTCTATTGAACAAGTTTTTCTTCCGGCAACAAAACCAGAAAAACCGTTCGTTGGATTTTTATAACCTTTTTACAGCAGGACAAGAGGGCATTCATTTTGTGGGAAATAACAAGAAACAGGAACGTAAATATTGCGCATTTGAATATGTTTGACACTTCTTACCGAACTGTCCAATTCTACAAACCGTACGGTGACCATTTAGAAAAAAAAGAAGAAAACTAACTTGAAGCTAGTTGGAGATAAGAGCGAAGAGTGATAGTTTGAGCAAGTATAAACACAATCAATCAATCAGTAATCGTCAATATTTCATGGTGAAAAAGAAAATAATTCTGTTCTTCGATAAACAGCAGGTTCGTTGGTAACACCGCACATTTCGATGAAGTTATGTAGCGATGCTACATCCGAATTGACTCACGTACTGATCAATAAAAAAATAGTCGCCTCATTTTCTTCGCAACTTGTTACGTGATCACTTGCAACTGCATGAGATTCCAAAATTTACTTCTCCGATCAAGTACCTTAAGATCATCATTAATTGATTTAAAATGTGTTCAGTTACAGAGTAAAACAGTACTAAAAAAAAAAGCTAAGCTTTTTTTTTCAAAATCTCCAAATCTCAATCTAACCCCTGCTTCTATTCTAAGGTTTTGTCCCAATCTGAAAATGATACTTTGCATGCTAAGGTACGCAAAAGCACGAAACCCCATTCAGGAAATAAACTTTTTTTATTACCCACAGCCTGCCTCCGTTTGCTGCAATCAGTCCGGGGGTTTCCCTCTCTCGCCGAATGATGGCGAGGAAACTTGGGGGAGCGGAGTGCCTGAAATCGACTCATACGTTTCTTGTGCTGAGGAGGGATTTCGCTGATGAACCTAAAGGATAGTTAGAAGGCAGAAATTTCATAGCTAGAATATACCCAGTATCCCGCGAGATGCATTAGGAAACTACATCTATGTAGATTAGCGTAGTGTGTCTCTACAAACCTCGTCGTATCAGGATTAGTCTCATTCCAATGCGAAGCGGTTCATTTAGGTAATATTCCTGAATGAATATTTAGTAGTCTACAATCTACGGAAATTACCCTGCTTTTTGTAAGGCACAGAAACGCTCTATTTAATTTGCGGGATGTAATTTTGTGGGGGAAATGATTGTCTCTGTCGATAGAAATTTATAATGTAGGAACGTGAAGTGAACTCGTGAAGGCATTCCCCGTAGAATTTCACGCGAATTTGAAAGTGAAGAGGTGAAGGGAGCAGGGAGAAAAGCTCCTGGCGTTTTGATTTCCCTCAAAGATGTTCCCATGGAAGATGTCATATTTTAATGGCCGGAGATGTCAAACAATCATGTTTTTACAACCGGTCTCAGTTTAGGGTAGAAAGCCGAAACCGTGGTTCGAAAAGGCTTTTTGGGGGACAATGCGATTTTATTGGCCTGAGCGAGCTACCGTCCGTTTGTCGGCGGCTGCCTATACCTGTGCGACACAAAAACAGTTTCGCGTCATAAAGCAATTCCAACCATCCCACTGTGGAATAAATAGCGAAAAGGCGGACGACAATAGACGGAGTTGTAGGAGTCAACTTCTATCTAATCCAGTGGACAATATGTTCAACAGAATGCAGTTAGCTGAGGATTTTTTCTCTTCTATTTCTTTTTCGTTTTATTTTATACCCCTACTGCTGGTATTTTTTTTCATAGTGAAAAACTTTTGCACGGCTGGAGAAAAATCAGACGGCATGTTGAAAGTAAGATTTGGACCTATCTACGCAATTTTGCAAGGTCCAGCTGGGTAGGCTTTTTTAGAAAGCAAAAATGTGTCCTAAATCTGCGCCATCTACAGTGATTTAGAAAATGACAATGATGATAGTATACCTTGAGTCGATTCCCCCATCAACGCCGCATGATCCCCGTTTTGAAGAAAACAAGTCAATGCGCGTCTTGTTGGCGAAAGATCTTTTAGCGTAACATCAAGCAATAAATAATTATTGAGATGCTTTCAAAGCATCTTATCGCAAGCAAATTATTGAAAGCATCTAAACCAACCGACGTTCCAAGGGGTCGTAAAAACAAACAATTTTTTTTCCAAACTTCATCGTTTTTGCCGTATCTAGAAAATCCTTCGGAAATACAAGGACCTGTACTTCGTGATTTCCTTCTTGACATTGAACGGCAATCTACGAGTAGTAGTAGTAATATTGTTCTGTATTAGAAATCAGCAGTGATCGTTCCTACAGCGAGTAGACAAGAAGAAAGTAACGTGCAAACGTTTGCACAGGAAGCGCAAAGTGGCGCCTTTACCTGTACTTGTCCACTCAGTTACTGGGACAAAAATATCCTCGACAGTCTTGAAATATGATTATCCGGGCAACCGCTTTCCCAAGCATGTTGTGTCTTGGGGATCCTATCTGGGCGTCATTATTAGGGAAACTCGAAAAGGTGTAGCGGTTTCTCGAAGGAGTAATTATCGCCTGGAAAGTTGGGAACCGTGGGATCTTCCGAAGCTGAGAGCATAAAATACATATTTTCTCCAGTGTACCAAAGTTACTTAAGTGGGGCTGTCTCGGAGTTAGCGGCAAGAAAGGCTTTGCGGTCATCCGTTGGAGATACTTTAGTTTCTTAAGCAGTTTGAAGTGAGGAGGACTCATTGAAGTTTTCAAGTGGGTGAGTTCACAGTAAACACGGCTCATCTCGCGCCTGGCACTTTTCATAGGTCTTCTTCAAACTCATTGGTAAGCCCTCCCGCGGGTCAAAGTACCTTACCACTAGCCCCCCAAGTGGCGTACGGCCAGTAAAAGAACCTCGCCCCACTAAAAACCGCGCTTCACTGCGCTTTCTGAATACGCCACTTACTCGTACAAGAAGTAGAATTTGTACGTTTACCTGAAGAATTTCTTACCTTCGAGGAATCTTCCTGTATTCTCCAAATTCCTCCAAAAGAAATAAAAAGTTGTTCTGAGGATGAATCCTAATCTAGGACAAGGGGAACTTCATTTGTAAACATTCCAAAAATGTCGCAGAAACATTGTTCAGCATCCATTGTTGGGTTTTATCAAGGGAAACTGCCGCTTTAAATCTGCACTTCACTTTTTTCTCTGGTTTAAATACGGGGAAATGTTGGCAAACATAAATCATAAATAAATCTACCTTCAACAGTAGCTGACAGGAGTAGTCCAGCATCTGGCTGAATGGGATAGTTACTCTTTTTAGATTTACAGTTTTCAAGGGGTATTCAATAAATCAGTGACTACGCTCAAGCCATCATTCATCCACGAACCCTATTCATCATGGTTTGCGATAAATCTAAGATAGATATGGCAGCGTGAAAGGTTGTTGATTAATTTACTTTTGTAGAAAAGCAGACCTGCTAGTTGGTGAATAACGTTTTAAAAAATAACTGACTGAGAAGCGGATACTCAATAATAGCTGTGCTTCAGGTGCGAACCGATTTTCGGTAATGCCTTTGCCAACCGTTCACCCTCCACGCTCGACCTCTGTATCTCACATTGAGCTGACATGAGAGATGTTTTTACCCAGTTATTATAGACGTAATTCCATAGTAGTGTTTCTATGAGTGCAATTCGAAAGCTTCGACTTTTTTGCGCCCTATGTTGCTACCAACTGACAAGAACGGCCGGAGTTTGGGCAAGCGGAAATATGAATCAACCCTTCTCGAGTAATTTTCGGCCCTTAATTTTACAATATGATTTCGTTGTTACTCAGAATAATTACGTATCTGCTGGAACGGGTTCACTTAAGCTATGAATAATGTTAGCTGTACAATGTCCTATTTTAGATCTTACTTTTGGTGAAAAGGCCGAATCAACCCCACCATATTTTTAGCCCTTGACCTGCAAGAAGGAGACCAAAGATCTCACAGTCTCGACGGCAAGGAGGCATGTTAACAGGGAGATGGTTACCTCGAACTTCCATGTAAAAAATATCCATTTGAGGCTCACAAAATGTTATATTCTCTCGGAATCCAGCCTGAGTACAATCTCTAATAGAAATTTGAGAATATTTTCCTGCGGGGAGGATGGTGAACGGAGAATTACGGTTTGCAATTGCTACAATTGAATTTTAAAGGAGGATTTCTGGGGAAACGAACTAATTTCTTGACGTGAAATACGTTTGAAGATTGGAGTTTTGTATCAAGGAAGATTTCTGGGGAAACGAACTTATTTCACGTCAAGAAATTAGTTCGTTTCCCCAGAAACCCTCCTTGATAAAAAACGTTACCGAGAAAATTTCAATCGGTCCTCAATGTAGATGATTACATCTCGGGTATAAGGTTTGAGAGTATTACGAGTATAAGGGACACATGCGATGCTCCTAAGTTTTACTAGATCAAACGCCAGATAACACTCATATAATTCATCGATTTTTTCGATGAGTTTACTGATGAAACCCAGCAATTTGCGGAATTACATTTCGGAAGGCCTTAAGAATATACCAAACTGGGTTTTCTTGGACAAACATTCAAGTCCCATTCTGGAGTAAGGAAATTTACGGTTGTTTCATTTTAAGACTTCTGTCTTTCTGCAAAATGTACGATTCCTGGTAGCTAGAGACCCCCACCATTTACCTTAGTAAGTGCTTTGGACAATCAATATTCCAAAACACCTTGAATTCTTTCGTATAATGAGTGGAATTGACACGCTTAATTACAAATGAAAAGTATAGGTACCTCCGTGCAAAAGTGTAAGCATTTGCAGCTAAAATCGAGCGCATACTAAATTGGCGACTCTAATGGCTGGTTCAAGTTAAAACTGTCTTAAATTGTTCGTCTTTTTCGAAACGGTAAAAGAGAGGTTATGTTTCACCGCCGGGTAAAAGAAACAACCATAAGAATTCAGATGAGATGGAGGTCAACTTAATGACTATTCATCAGTGAGTGGGAGATGATTTACAGGTGTGCGATGCGTAGGAGGACGCACAGGTGCATGGTGGTAGAATTAGGAGCCACCAGGCATGATACAACCATGTGCCCTCATCGCTCAAGGGCTCCAAATTATCCTTACCTGCTAAAAAATAATTAGCCGCGTTCGTTATGAATTGATATTGAAGTCGAAGCACGTGACTGTAATAGAGAAAACGAGAGACTTGGATGGAAATTCGCTTGGGGACGACCCATTTAATGGTGCACATAGTAGGAGGAAGAGCAAACATTTTGCGACCGTAAAGCCGGTTCGAGATGAAACGAAGTCTTATCTGGAAATGTTGTCAGTTATCTGTTCAAACTCTCATGGAAGGATCCACAGGGAAGGAGGCGTTAAAGTCGGCATCTTTGTAGAAAAAAAGAAAAGAAAATAAGAAAAGCAAGCACGCCTAGCCTTCAAAAGAGCTGCGCTTCTGTCCACCTTCCTCACCCTATTTCCTCTCGCACTATGTTAGAGTCAACCACATATTATTCCGAGGCCCTCAAGTACGGACACCCGTGTTGTTTGTTATTAGCTACACTGTGGAAAACAGTCATCGACTTTCCTTCCTTCGCCTCTCCAGAGCGAGTATTTTTCCATACCGTAGATGAGTAGGGCCGAACAAAGCAAATAAATGCAGAATAGAACCAAAAAACGGTTTATGATTAGGGTGAGGAAACTACACTAGGAATCCTATCAACTAGATGTTAAATTTTTTTTTTTTTACTAAATTCCGTACTGGATGCTTTTTTAGTACGTACAAACCCAAAGGAGACGCCTCCTATGTTTATTCCATTAACACTTCTCTCAGGATTAGAACTATTACTTTTCACTAGTATTTCATCCGCAAATTTAATCGCACGTTTCTCCTCGTAAAACAGGTGGTAACAAGCCCATTTCTACTTCCATCGTAACTTGTGATTATGTTTTTTTAACGCATTTACCGTAAGCATGTTTTTTTAGCTGTGACGAATGTCGAAAACCGATACGCGGGATTGAATCACAAACAACGCGATACAATCACCGGATTTAGTATCTCTTCAATGACAATGAAACGGACTCCCCGGTTCTGCTCCAGTGGCCCCATATAAGCCGACGGAATTTCCAAGATAACTGTTTAGTAATTTTGGCTGAAGAACTTTTTCACAAATTTTGTTGATTATTGTTATTTGTAATAATTGTGATCCGGAGCCTAAACGCGTTTGATTATTCTGCTAGGTTATACAGACCTTCCTCTCTTTATTTTCGGAAGTAATGCACTATTCCCCTGACTGAGAGCTCTAAAAAACATGTACTTGTATTTTATCTGTCAAATATTATGACGGATTTGACCGGTATCATTGTACTTCAGCGGTTTACCCTATTCTAGTCAACGTCGATTCTGAGAAAATATTGCTAAGCGTGCAGTTTGGTGCCGAAGAGGGTTGACTTCCCCTGTCGACGGGTCGGTGTCCTCGTCATAAATCTCAACGTGAAAAGGAGAAGAGAAAACAGCGACAAAGAGGAGGGTTGCGGTTAACCCTCCACGTATTTCAACCCTTACCCGGGTCCCCCTCCCACCAATCACCAATTTAGAAAACCACCCCCTCCTCGGGTTCCCACCTGACACGCCCCGTTGGGAAAAAGGGTGGCACTCCACGCATGCGCACAGCACCCGATTCAAGGCCTCCCTCCGCTAGATCCTTGCCTACGTTTGCACAGTTGTTCTAATTGAGTTGCCCTACCAACATGACCGCCTACTGTACCAAACCAGACTGTTTCCAGTGTTTGTCCATGCTCCACGGACAAGGTGAGTGACTACCGAAATGCTCCTTTATACTTATTCACATGCAACTGAGGGGATAAACTCAGCTGACAGTACAGATCCATTTCTCCATTCCTATATCTACATTTCCCTTCACATACATTGGTTAAGTACATTCCGCCACAAGAATTTATGTGATTAGTTGATTCCCACTACCTTTTTTGAAACAATATTTTTTATGTTTGTGAATTACTAAACTGAATTGTTTTCACTAAGTGTTGATACCCTCATTGTGTGAATCCTTCATTGTGAAAAAGAGGGCTTCAGTAGCCTCAAAATACACCGAGTTTCGACGGTTACATGTTCAGAATTAAAAACTACCAATAAAATATTGAACCAAAAAATTTTTTTAGAAGACCAATATTCCTGGACCCAGATGTTACCGTTAGAATAGAATTTCCCAGTGCACTACCTAGCGAGGTGGTCTATCGCCGAAGGCCCTTGGAACTGAACATTTTACTTTGTTTTTACGAGAATCCGTAGCACACCTTACGGAAGAAACATTGTTACTCTAGGAAAAATCGTTTCTCTTAAGATGAAGTCAAAAATAATTACTCCGAAATTCCATTCAACCATAGACACTCTCCCTTCTTTTGACAACATTTCATTCGCAAAAGCATTTTGGACCAAATTTTGAATTGACACCGATCAGTGGGGACAAAAAGTAATTATAATATATAAGAGGAATGTAGGAATAGAGGTTAGGGTTTGAGCGGCCTTTAGCAATGAAAATTTATCGGGGGTATTGACACTGATACTACGGAATTCGTGAATATTTGAAGTAGAAGTGGCACACGTTTCCTCATCTATTTTTCCTTAGTTGATGGATTGTTCGTAATTATGTTCAGAATGTAGTTCTCGATGATCTCATCGATCACCGGATGGTGGTATAAAAGGCAACGACTAAGTTAGAGCTATTTTGTCTACAGGTAAGGAGGATAGTGCGATGCTTACGCCCCCACACACCTTGAGCTCTCCCGAAGCGAGTCCCAGCAGATCGATCTCTCCAGAGGCCGTCGGCCCGCCCTATCAGGACATGGGCTACTCGACTCTTCTCCTCGCGCAGTGGCTTCGCGGTGCTTACCCACCACCAGCGGCTCATCTTCCTCCGGCCCCCAAACCATATTCCCGACCCAAAAAGCAATTTATATGCAAATTTTGCAACCGACAATTCACCAAGTCCTACAACCTGCTCATTCACGAGAGGACTCACACTGACGAGAGGCCCTACTCATGCGATATTTGCGGGAAGGCTTTCCGGCGGCAGGATCATCTGAGGGATCATAGGTAATTATTTATTTTTTGTCTCATGGCACCTAGTTACGAACCCCTATATTTTGAGATAAAAATCCACACTGCGACTCATTTTCGGGCTGGCCTGGCAACCTTTGATTTTGCCCAGAAAAATTCTAGAAACCCATGGGCAATACTCTCGTTGTTTTTTTTCATTGACGGTTCTGGATATTATATTACCTCAAATGTTTGGCAACATTCTTTTTTTTTTTCAATAGAATTTTACAGAAAGTAGATACGAGGGAACTTGTAATTAGGATACTCCTTTTGGGATAATGAGGCTTTCAGAGATACTAACCTAATTGGTCAATCCAATCAACCCCCAAGAAGCCCGTGTACACATGCAGATTCAGACATAATTGAATCGTTATAAGGGGGAGGAAGTGCATAGGCACTCGTTGTTCTGGTGTCAACATTATACAAGTAGATTTTCCCCTCTATTTTCTTCGGGCTCACATTGAAGAGATGTCGCTAAACCGATTTCTTATAACGATATATTCAAGATAAATTCCATGATTTTTTGCAGGTACATCCACAGTAAAGAGAAACCGTTCAAATGCGGAGAGTGCGGCAAAGGATTCTGCCAATCACGCACTCTGGCAGTTCACAAGATACTTCATTTGGAAGAATCTCCTCACAAATGCCCCGTTTGCTCTCGATCCTTCAACCAGCGATCCAACCTCAAAACCCATCTTCTCACACACACGGAGCGCGAACAACAGCCACTTCGCCCAAAAATGGGGTTCACTATTGACGAAATCCTTAGCCGATGAACGCTGAGAGGTTGACATTCCTAATTTACCATAATCTTTTGTTGGAAACAGGAACTGTACACCATAAAAGTCATTTTGCTTTCATGAGTTTGATGCCACTGAGCATAGCCAAAAAGTAGGAGTATCATACATTAGTACTACTACAGTTTTACCAAAAAACGTTCGCATCTTTTTCATACGTATTTTTAATTAATATCGAACGGGGTTCGAACGTTACAAATAAAGTTCAGCCTCGGTCTTGTAAGGTTCCTGATTAAATTTTTAGATAGCCTCAAACGTTTTAGTGTTTTTTCTTTTGGTTTTTATTTTTTTAAAGTATTGTTCGATACATGCATGGTTTCTGACACCTCGTTTATAAAGATACAATAAATAAAAATTGATTTCGCGTATCTATCGATGTACTGGCGACGGCTGCGATATGTGGCATAGAACTCACTGAAGAAAAAAATGTAACCCTCTAGTCAAAGGCGAAACTGTAACAGCTCCTATCAACGTTCCTTGAACTGTCAGACTGCGTACAACCAAAGATTGACATTGAAACCAAGGAGCTCGTCACCTCTATCACATCAATCCTTCCTTTCCAACTCCTCCATTATCTTGTATGTTGTATAGAATTGATGACGATCTCGGATTGAGTTTGGTCGGTAATTTATTGTAGATTGTGATTCTCGATGTAAATTTTATTAATGTTATTAATTAATGTATTGTAGATGAATATTAGCATGCCACGAGACTTTGCCCAGTATTATCATAGATTTTAAGGACAGGTAGTTATGTCTTGTTGAATGATCATTTTCCGGTTTAAATTAAAGAAAATCTATGTATATTGATAATTAGTAAGAAATAAATTAATAGCTTTTGTTGTTCAAATAATTGAAGATTCCTTCCCTTTAACCTTGGACCTGCTAGTGATTGATGCCCACCTTTCATGTAAGTTTGACGACTTTCATCGTCGCTTCATCATTATAATAATTTATTGGGTTTCCATTTGAAATAAACAAATCAAATCAGTTAAAACAGAATGGGCACGAACTTTGATGGTATTTAATCCTGAAGTCATTGTGCAAAACAAAGGTGTATTAGCATTGTACAGCGATGCATTACTTGGAGGGGAAACACTTTCGTAGTTTCGTTTTCCCTATTCGTCACGACGCAGAAGATTCGTGCGTGGAACTGCGATAACGGATTAGTTCACATCAGCGTACATATTATGGGGATGGAAAAGAAAAAAATCAGGCTTAGGGGAAAGAATGCTTGAGAAATTACCAAGAGAAGGAGGGGGTTCTAAGCAGGTCATCGTCTTTTGCAATTTGCCCTACTTGACTTAAACATGTGATCATAGCCATGAACAGGTTTCACAACCAACAGCTTTGCATTTCCAGAAGCGGTCTGCGGTATGTATTCTATATATTTACCGAACTTAATGCAATGGCACGGCTAAAAATGCTATTGCCAATGCCAATACAGAATCTAGAATAAGTGTAGAATCGCAAAGTGGCACCAAAAGGAGAAAAATCCAAGTGGTCTGTAAGGGCAAGAGGGCTTACCATAATCACACTGCTGCATTGTGGGACTAGTATCAAGGAGGCGCAGGTTTCATGTTGCCCTCTATAACTTTTACGGTTATGGAACATGAGCTGAGAAAGCACTCTTGATTCAACAGGATTGAGTTTCAAACAGAATAACGAAACCACTTCAAGTAGGCAGATATCTATCTAATCAGAAGCTGATTCTTGGTTTAGAAGCACTCAACCTCTAGTTACTCACATTATATTGAATGAAGACAGGTATTCTCAAGAAGGGCGCTAACAAAATTCAGATCGGTTGCCTACAATTATATGATAATACGTCCCAATACGTTAAGAATTATATATTAGGATAGTTGGACCACTATACTTTTAGAACATTTACGTCAGAAACAGGGTAAATATCAAATATTGATTGTTCGAAACCCAGGTAGATGCCTACATAGGCAAATTAATTCATGAAAAGTAAGCTACCTTAGGAAAATTAATCTTTTACTATAATTTTCAATCGAAGCAAACTGTTTACCTACTATCGCATCAACGGCTTAAGGGTGCTGCTGTGGTCTCTTGACAAAAACTTTATCCTAAATAGCAGGGATACCCCAAAATACTTTTGTTATGCTACCCATACTCACTTTTAGATGGGGAATCCAAGCGAAGTCAGAAAGGACGAGAGGACGAAAGAAACAAATTGTCTCAGGTTGTTTTGCAATGAGGGTGCGGAACTGTGGGAACTGAGGTTCTTAGCTTATGAAGTTGCTAAGAGACGGTGAGTACGTTCAGGGCTGGGCAGCCACTTGTGAAAGAAAAAGTGCGGTAGACAGTTTAACTTGGTGTTATGGTTTTCTCCCGTTCAGCATGGCTTGAGGGTTTTTTCCCACCTCCAACTAAGTAAGACTATGAGAAAATGAGGAGCACAGTGGTTACACCTTTAAGGTGAACTTTTTCTGCCTCCTCATTTCACTCTTCATCAGCTCAAGGGGAGCAGTGTTTCCTTTCGAGACATCACTAAGCGAAATTCGAGCACCAAGGAGAGACAAGCGGATAATAAGCGTATTAGTGAGGTACGCTTGGGAACCCGCAGTTGGTAAGAAAAGAACATTCAGAAAAGATGCTTCACAGAAAAAATAGTAATCAGCCCATTTCAAGATTAAAATTGTAAAGTGGAGATTAACACATTCGTTCAAGGCAAATTGTATCCACATTATTTGTACGATCCAAAGCCATGCGCTAATATCATTCCTGGCTAGTCATAGAGTCATAATTCCATTTTATGGGGGATTAAATTTGATCTCATTAAAGCGTTGAACCGATAAACAACAAAAAGAGCACGGGCATAAAGGCGATTGAGTGGAATCCAGCGAGGACTACGTTTATTAAATATGAACAACGAACAAAGAATCAACCCAGCAAGAGTTCTCAAAAAGTGAAGAAACTTGAAAGTGATATACTTAGCTTCAACTAAGCTGAACCTACCCGATGCACCAATGCAGCAGTTTAAAACTTTAGCCTCTTTGAAAACAAATTAATAATTTAATAATTCTAACATTGTTATTTAAATGATTATTTTAACGTTTATTTTAAATATATTAATTACCTAACTAATTTTCAAATTCAATAATAGAATTTTAATGTTATTCTTGAAGGCTCTCTGAGGAATATACGTCCACTTTAGCACACATGAACATATAGTAAGACTCAATTTTGATTTCCGATCAAGAAAAGCTACAATAAAATAAAATCTAACATATGTAGGCCATGAAAGGAAGATTCACTCGAATTTATTCTTACAGGACTTGTTTTGTCTGGGCAAAATTTAAAAAATGAAGGTTTGAAGTGCAGCAGTCTTAAATCCAAATGATGATTTATAAAAATAATAACAAAAACATGGAAAATAAACGCATAAATGAATAAAATTCTTTTGCAGGTTTTTGATCGGGGCATAAATTGTTACTAGGCGTTGGGAAATCCTGGGTTTGAGAATAATTTTTGCAATATCGGTTATCGAGAGCGTGGAGTGATATGACGGAGTGTACTCGTAGTATGCCATATACCGTTTTTGCTCAAAGTGAAAATGGAAATTCCAATTTATTTTGATTCATAATTTCCATTAGAGGGCTGATGAAATGCACCAGAGGGACCGGAAGCATCGGAGTTTGCAACTGTAAGTTGTAGGCCGTTAGATAAAGCTCATAGATGGGTCAGAGAAATGCCATACAACGATTTCTGAATTCGGGGATAACAACGAGCCAACGATTAAGAGAAAGTGATTACCTCTTGTTGGTAAGTGTTGACCTCTAGCGGTGAAGATTGTAGTTACCCAGCGGCCCCCTCGGAGGGGGTGTCAGGGTAACCTCACGTCACTTCTCAGGTAAAGGATTCTGTGCAACGTCGAGGTTGTGCCCTACACTGATTCTGACTGAAAGGAATGTCGCATTTTGGATCGCATGCCGATTAAAAAAACCATGCAGATGGTATCGTTCTCAGCGATTGGTTTGAAAATGGGTCAAACAAAAGTGTGGCCCAACAAAAATCCTTGTGCAAAAGTTCAGATTTGCTTAGAATACTCCTACAACCTGACTGTGGGCAAAAATCAATGCATCAGTCGATCGATTATTATTGATATTTTCGATATTATTAATAAATTTTTGGGTGCTTACTTGTTTAAGGGATGGCAGTTTTACCTGAATCAAAAATAAAAACATTCGAACTATCGATTTGTTAAAGCATTTTGAATGCCTTTTTGCGCACGGACGCGTGGCAGGTGGACATTTTGGATGGTAGATCCACTGTACAGCTTTTGAACTATTAATAAATAAATTTAAATTATTAAAAATGATCGGGACCCCCCCCTTTCCCCTCTTTATGCATACTTAAGGGTGTTCTAAATAAATTGTTACGTTGAATTCTTATGGGATGAAGAAATGGGAATCATGGTTCGCAAAACTGGCCGTGCATGATGAATAGATTGATTATAAGATTCTGTTGTGCTTGTACGCAATACTTGTCAAATAATAAAACATCAATATCTTGTTCTAGAATTTGTTATTATTGGCAGCACTATAACTTATTTTGAATTCCGTTCGTTCCGTTCTCTCTGACTGGATATTATGCTGACCTAGCACAGAATATTTTTGACATTATAGCTGGAACAAGATAAGTTCCAGCTCATGAAAATACAAAGAAACTGAAAACTGTGTTTACTAAGCATCTTCGAAATATCCTAACCATATAAATAAACCTAATCCTCTAAGGCATCTCACGCATGAACCTGATTAGTTTCCTCTCTTTTCCTCAATTTTATCATCAATGATTGAACTTTTCGAACATTCAATAATATTAACATCCAGTTTCCTCAAGACGTTCCTATAATTATTCATGAATAGTTAGTTTGAAAATATAATGTTCCGTTTGAGGTTATTCATAAAAATGGCTTTTGAGCAACACTACTGGAACCCCAACAATAACAGTTTTGGCGAGCACTTTTCTTCAAAAATTCACTGATTAGAGCATATTACATGGAGATTATCACCAACCTGTACCACCTATATCATACATACTTGTTATATATCGATTATTGTTATCTTACTATAAAGTGCTCTGCACAAAAATGTATCGTTTGTTAATAAAAAAAAAAAAAAATCGGCAAATCAACAACAATTAAAAAAAAAGAGAGTCAGGGGGTATAGAAGTCGAGTGAGAATTCACGTACAAAAGGTGCATGGGTAAGTTGAACGTTAGCAATCAACAAAAGCAGCAACGGAAAAGATTTTGCTCTAGGATATTACGGCTTGGACATAACCTGTCCAATTGCAGTCCATAATTGCAGGAAAGGTAGGTTTATACAGTGGGACATTGTGCCTTAAAAGAAATTTGAGAAGTCTAAGAAGTTGTTGTTTGGTTGACACTAGAAGGAGAATACGAAGGGAAATTTATTCAATCCCACCAGGTCCGCATTGTTCTCAGGAATGCAAATTGAGGGTTCATTGTTAGAAATGCTGCAAGTTCATTCGCAGGGGTTGGTTATTCTTCGGGATTTTGGAGAATCATTCCAATCGATTCAGCATCTAAAACTTAGCGGAGAATGATACGCCACACGAACAGGTACTAGAATTATCAAAACCCCGCATTTTAAATAGGTAGAAAGATACCAATTTTGACCCATAGCCTCTTCCGGTGGGCGTTAATCGTTCTGGGGCCAGTCTCATAGGATTCAGTGTCCAAAATGTAGTCGAAAATGACTCCCCACATGCCTACATCACCAAATCCACTCTTCGACCCCCCCCCCCCCCCTCCCTCGATTTAGCTCGATCGGGCTGAAGTTTTGAGGACTAACTATAGCCGGAAAACGGGCCCCTGACCAAAATTTCAGATTTTTAGAAAATTGTCTACTACCTAAAAAAGCCCCCTTGAAACGTCCAGAAAAATTTTGGGGACGAATTTTTTGGGGATTTTTTCATGAAAACATAGGTTGATTATTCAAGGAATGACCAACCAAAACCAGGTTTTTTGAATGGGCTAGTAGTGAAAACCAGAATAAGGACAGGTTGTAGTTGATATTGCGCACCTGAATACGTACATGTACCCGCACCGTATAGAAAGTATATTGTTCGTGTCGGGCCAGGCACGCTCGAGACAGTCAAAGATGGTCGCGAGAGAGACTCCTGCAATCTCAATAAATTTTAATCTCAGCGCTAGATGAAGGCGTGCCAATTTTTATGTGGCGAACTGCACGATATCGAAGATGCGTGAAAGATAGGAAGGCGCAGAAATAAGATATTGTGTGAGAGACACATATCTCTCTCCTAATTTACCTGATGAGGATCGAGGAGGTAGGCATGGCTGGGGGTATAAAGGGTAAAAACAACGAGTGGCAAAGGAGCATAAGGGGTGAGGGGGAGGGGGTAGGTAATGGTTTGATTCATTGGGACCCGTGGGTGCACGCGAGAGTCGTGGTGCCCCCCAGGCCTTCCCACGCTTGCGGACCCCGGCACGGGGCTCCCACGGTGGTGTCCCGATGGGGTCTTGGGGAAGGCGGAGAGCGGAGAAGCGAGCCCCCGGGAACGGGGTGCGCTCCACGGCGGGGCGGGAGGAGTCGACTAATACTCAGCTGATTAGAAAGGCTCTGTATCCCTGAGCTCGGCTCGTATCGCACGTCACGTCAGCCGAAACGGTGATAAGACGCTCGCCGTTTCTTTTTCTTTTTCTTGCAGCTCTCTAATTTGGTTGGTTATTCCTTAAATAATCAACCTATGTTTTCACGCAGAAAGTCAATACCTCCGATTCAGCCCAAAACTTTTTTCTGGGTGTTTCAAGGTGTCTAGATCAGAATAAGCAAATGTCCGACCGCCGTCCATGCCAATTATGGTAGTAGAACATTTTTTAAAAATCTGAAATTCGGGTCAGAGAGCCGTTTTTTGCTCTAGTTGGTCCTCGATATTTTGCAGCCCGATCAAACCAAATTTCGTGGTGGCAGGGGTCAAAAAGTGTTTTTCGAAAAATGTATTTCCGAGATTTTTGGCGCTATAGGCATGAGGATGAGGGTCAAAATGGGTATCTGTCTACCCATTTCGAAGGTGGGTTTTCGAGATTTCTGGTACCCAGGCATGTTGGGGTATCGTTTTCCACTAAATGTTGAATGCTGAATCGATCGGTATGTGCCCGGGACACGCCACACCCACTGTTTTCCCTATTTCCCCCACGTTCGATGTTTTCGGCGATCTAGGCGTGCGGAGTATCATTTTTGACTAAATTTTGACTGAATCCAATGAGATGGGTCCCGGAACGATTGGCATCCACCAGAAGAAGTTATGGGTCAAAATGGGTATCTACCGTAATCGTCAGTGTACTTGCTATACTTGTATATATTATATACAACGATGGTCTCGGTGGTATGATCATTACTCAACAAACATGTACAATGTTTAAGAGAGGTTGTGTCAATTAGAATTCCTATCGCTGACGCGAGGGTAATGAAAAGTATGGAGAGTATAGGGACTGGTTTTCAAGGCTAGAATTTCCAAAGTATTGCGCCGTCCTTCGCTAATATACCGCAATCAGCGCCCCACCCCTTCTCTACCGACAAAGGTTTAACCCTGAGCTCGAACTCAAACCATCCAAGAGAGGTCCAAGTCATGAGTTTTCTTTGTCCATTCAGATTACAATAACTTATGCAACAACGCTGCTGAGTTCAATCAGAACACCAAATAATATTCACACAAATATTTTTCCCATTTATAAGACAAAAATTATTCTAAAAAATAAGACGAAAATATTCTAAAAATCCGAAATTTTGGTCGGACGGGTCCCAGAGCGATTGGCGGCCACCGGAAGAGGTTATGGGTCATAATCGGAATCAATCTACCGATTTCGAATGTGTCTTTTCGAGATTTCTGGTACCAAGCACATGCGGTATCATTTTCCTCCAAGTTTTGGACGCTGAATCGGAATTGGAATGATGGTACGAGGAATAACCTATTCCTTTGAAAGAATTTTTCGTTTAGATACCTCATCTCCACGCGTTCCCACAATTATTTCACATAACCCAATCTAATCAATGTGATTTTCAGTTGGGTCTTCCAGTTGTATTTCGTGTGGTCATTTCCATGTTGGGATAGAACCGTTTACCATATGTCCATATCTACCTCGATCACGTACATCGGCACCAAATTGACAATAAATTTCTCTTTATAAATTTTAATGTGGAACACCACACTGAAGTTCCAAACTCATTTAGGACTATATGTTTTGGCCTTTGGTTAGTTATTTTTCAATAACCAGAGGATACAACTTGGACGCTATCCCTCACTCTTGAAATTTCAAGCCGTTCAATTCGGGACGGCCAGATTAGCTCTCAACTCCACAATCCCAATACAGTAAATGGCAAGAATTTGCCCGGCCTCTTCGACAAACCGATCTGAATTGGTTGCTTAGTTCAATTTGGCCTTTGACTTCGTTCCCACAACCGTCAATAATGTCCGGTTTGATCTTGAAATAAACACATTTTCATTCGTCCATTTATTAATTTTTGAGTAGTACTACATCAGGTACAATGCACAAACGGGTAGAGAACACGACCGTATCAGATGATTACAATCTTCATGACATAGGACAGCATAACAAAGCATAGGTTTAACTTTAACCAAATCATGATCAGAACCAGGGTCTTTAGGTGGATTACAACAAACTGGGAGAAATCAAAAACCAACTACTAAGTACTAAATGAGACCCTTATTCTTTGAATTTTGCGGATCACGTAGGGAAGAACGCTGCAAATTATTCTACAACGGCTAATTATTATAGGTAGTTCTTGCTCGTGTAGGAAAGCGTATCTTTGTTATCTGAGTACGAGTAATTGAGTAAGCCAGAGTGGTGATAGTGGTCATGAATGAATAAGAAGAAAAACCCATTCTATTTAATTGAGAGGTTTCTAGATGTGAATCTTCATTTCACCAGGAAGAGCCTAGATGATCCGGGACCGGGAGAATAATACGCGATGTTTGATTCCCATCCCATTGAATCTTCGGCTGATATTGTATCCAGTAAGTCGTCAATAAAAATGTAAGACAATTTAAAATCAATGGGAAAATCGTTGTGCAATATATATTTATATATTTTTTAAAATTTGCCAAGGGGTAAAAATGAGTTAGTACGTGGGGTTACCTAGTTAGAGACTGTTGCCAATCATAACTGAAAGCATGTTTTTGAAGATTACAGGTACGTAAAATTGAAACTTTTTACGGATCGACGGGCTCCTTTTGAACCATAGACACAAAAAAATTACGAGTAGGAGCCGATCTTCTTTCTGTTGAGGACAAATTTAGCAGAAGGTTGAGTTCAGTGCTTGAATATCATAATATTTGTATTTAATATCGTCATAAACATCCTTTTCAGAAAACACTTTGATTATTACGATTATGATGCTGAATGACGGATGAGGAAACATTATGACACTTGGATTCGGAGATTACTCTTGAATGAAGGTAGACCAAGAAGGACCGACTGGTGGAGCGAAAACGATAAGGAACATGGAAAACACAGAGTTGATGATTACATAGAAGAGGCCAACGTGAATAATTCATAAGTAGCCTCGTGCTACCGTTTGAGCGGAACAGCTCACCCGTTATTACGGGGGCACGCGAGAAATGTAGTTTTTTTTTCTGGCTGTTCCAATCAAAAAGCTGCGCTTCTTCCTGCCCTCAGGATCCAACAGAATGGATACTTGAGAAGGTACGAGGGTGATTACAGACTACAGAGTTGGGACGCACACGTATTGTACGGCTGCTGAAGGAGCTCGAGCGATCGAAAAGTGAAGCAATTAACCGGTGATTAGGGTACGCGCATCGTGTGGTGCCTGCAATTAACCCACTCATCCGGAGCATTATAATTAAAACCGGTTGATACGGTAGTTAGGGTGAGAGATGAGGACGAGGGGAACGGAACCTGGGAGGTACAAAAAGAAGCATAACGCGCTCTTTTCTTAATTGAAGATGGTGATCTCGAGAAGTCATTTAATTTACGACAACTGCAACTGCGGCAGGAATTTTATAGGTTTTCTCAGCAAACTCACTAGACACTCTGAACACTTTTTCGCTGGTGAAAACGACTTCAATAGGTCAAGTGATCTTCCTACGTAGTGAGGTGGATGCC
Organism: Cyrtorhinus lividipennis; assembly: GCA_019603395.1. Classification (NCBI taxonomy): domain Eukaryota; kingdom Metazoa; phylum Arthropoda; class Insecta; order Hemiptera; family Miridae; genus Cyrtorhinus; species Cyrtorhinus lividipennis. Next base: position 1,557,048 of record CM034007.1, read on the forward strand.
CTTTTAAAACACACGTTGAAAACCTTACAAAATACGATCCCTCTATAAATCAGTGACATGGATTAGCATAGATATCTGGCTGAACGCAAATATATGGGTAGGGGCTCAGTAATAATTCTGAACATAATAGAGGTGAATTCGTTCATAAAATGAGTACGTGAACAGGCGAAGTGGTAGGTACACAATACATATTGTAACTAAAAAACTCATCAGTTAATCTTATATCCTCATAATTTTACTCTACAAAATGTACACATCAATGTCGGATATGTTGTAGGATGTATGCAGAACATCAGCAATTTTGGGTTCTCATAGAATATTTCGACTATTTCCTCTTCTTCTCATTCTTTCGCACATGGTAGAGCAACAGCGATAAAGAATCCATTTTTTATAGTTTTAAAATAATTGATTGCTTCCCATACGACCAAATACAATTCTTTCAAATTTGCGGCCTCGTACTATTTTCCTCCCACGCCAACACACCGAAATTAAAATTGGAATGATTCGCTATTAGGGAGATGATTATTTATTTTATTTATACAATTACTTTTGATTGATTTACTTTTCGGATGTTGTTTTTTAGATGCGCGTGTTGCCTATTCATGAGAGGAGACAGAATTGATGGACCCTGTATATCTAGCAAATTTTGAGATAAAAAATCCCCAAATCCACTATTTTACGTATATGATTGATATTAGCTTTAGTAAATGATGCCAGCCGGCCTCGAGACGTTTTCTGGTCGAAAATAATTATGTAGTACCTATGCAATAAGAAGTGCCAAAGAGGAAATTGAGCAATTTTTTGGCATTTTTACATCATAAGCCACTGAAAATCGTGTTAATATTTTTTAAATTGTATCAACGTTCTAGTATTAAACGTAGAAAAGCCGAAAATGAGAAATTTCTGTTACTGTAGAGCACGAAAGTCTGCATGAACCGATAATTGGGTGAAGGTTCCGATATACACTCTTCAGGAAGAGTACGATGAGCTCATCGGCGGTTAGTGTGAGAAATCACGACATAGGTAGTAGTGGAAAAAAATCTATATTTAGAGATGATTATTTCGTTCATGGGAGAAACGAGCCGATCCTGTTCAGATTCACCGTACTATTTGTGCCCCGAGGTGGCCGCTGATTACGGGGTGTACCGTCCCACTGGGGAGATGAGTTATAATATACGAAACGATCAACCAGCCGTCTTTTCGGCAGTCCACGACAATCCTGTACCTCGCTCGTTCCGGAATCTGTTGTGATCCTAGATATGAGTCACTAGGAAATCCGGGAGCGAATTCACTGAACCCATCTTCTTAGATGATTCAATTCAGCGTATTGTGAACGACTACCCTTACAAGAGGATACAGAATTGGGAAACTAAGTTTAAATGATTCCAGAAATGGAAAAACTGAATTGGTACATTTCCTCAGCACCCCCAATAGTATATTTTTCATGTTCAAATCATCTAAGGCCTGCTCGTACATATCAGAGGCCCCCGAATATGAGAACAATGCTTCCAGAGGAGCGATTTCTTGCCAAAAACTGTGCATGGGGATCCAATCGAGGTGGACATCGTTTACATCAGTTGGCGGGACTCGGAGAAATAAAACGGAGTGCAAGTGATATAAAAGCTGCACCCCTCAACCCCCCCCCCCCCTCTTCTCAGAAAAAGTACCCAGGGGCCCAACTAAATCATTTCAGTGTCCAAAATTTGGTGAAAACCCACACCTAGGATCCCAAAATCTCATCCCCCATTTCCGATCACCAATTTTTACGCGTACCTGACTTCCGTGTATATGGCTGAATATGAGTTAGTCACAACTAGGGCCTCCGTAAAAGCCCCATGAAACTTCGGAAATCAATATTACAAATCATTGAAAAAGTCCTACATTTTTAATCTCAGGATTCTTTCCCCCTTTTTCGAACTTATGTAAGTAAGAAGGTCGAACTTACGTAATGTGCTCTATAAACTGAAAATTTAGGACACTTTTGGATACAACAATAAGTATCCTATCTTTTCATTACATTTCAATACAAAATTAGCATCTTCACAGGAAGCTCAATGGATGTAACGTGAACCTGAAAAAGTTTTCGACAAAACCGCTACTTGTTAAATTGTCATCTATAACGGGTTAGTTTCCGTGATTGGAAACACTTGCTCAGGGAACTGTGAATTTCACTTTTTTGAACGCAGCAAAACTTGATGTTTTCTCCAACGAAAATAGGACTGGGCTCAACTTGAGCGTGATTTGAGGTGTCGGCTATCAGATCTTACTCGCTTAATCCAATTCGCTATTACTGACTACTTCGGTTTTAGCACATTATAAATTTGTAGCATTTGGGAAAAATAACGATATTATAAAAACTCCCCCTCCCCCCAAAGTTGTGGATAAATTTATCAACAAAGAATATGCCTTGTTCTTCTTCTTTTCCTTTCATAGCCTTCAAATACTCGGGTAAATATATACAACTCTTAGAAGGTAGAATTTTATACCCAACTGCTCAAGTTATCCGTTAACGTATAAAGATTTGTACGCGCCATGGAAGGGATGTGAAGTCTCAGGTTGAATTACGCCGCAGCCGCTTTTGTATTAAATCACGATTGGATGGTAGGATTATAATGACTCTACAAAAAACAAAATAAAATCAAAACGATAGAAATCGATGAAGAAGAAAAAAAGTTTGATTGGTCTGTGATTGCAATGGAATTACGAAGTTAGCGGACTCATTCGTAGACAACAACAAATTAGGCACCATTCAGTTGTACCAGAAAAATGTTGGAGGCCTTTTCGAATGAGTAGGGAATCGACAGAAAAAACTGGGAAGTACCTACCTGGCGCAATTACGACAAGTGGCCTAGTTTTCTGAAGGCAGACGAAGGATGATGCCGAGATGAATTGTAACCATTGATACGTCTGGGTACAGAAAGAGTTGAGCGGACATAAACGGCGTTAGATGAAAGGGGGTGGTAAAACGTTTGTGGAATATCTAATTGGACTTTGAGCCCTAAGGACGAATTAGAGGACGCTGGGCGCCGGAGGGCATTTTGCGCTTGAGGGGGGCGAGTCGCTGTCTGCTATAGGGTTTTAAGGATGGAAGTTAGGTTGAAGAGGATAATTTTAGGTTTTGGGGGTGTGGGACCCAAAAGGGATCGGGTTGGCCGTGAAATATCCTTCTTTCACCCACGGGGGAACTGAAAACTATTAATTTGGCGCACGATCCCGGTGCTACGAAGTGAACTTTTTTCAAAAATAATTCGATCCTTCTTCTCCTGAAAGGTCGGTCATTATGATTCTTCTAATAAAGAGACCGTGAGAATCGTCCGAGATCACGCACCCACGCGTGAAAGAGTTTTCACTCAGAGGTTTGATAACAGCAAGACCGAAAATTAATCAAAAATCGAGAACTACAAGTACCTTGAAGTGGGTTGTTTCATGAGGTGCATGACTGTAATTTTTCCTTGTTAATTCTGCTGACCAAAGTCAAGGCTCCCAAAAGGACGTGAAGCCGCACATGATTAGTTTGCTACCATCAGAACTAACATCATGACTATTATTCGAGAAATTAAATATTAGGTATATGCTTGGACTTCTGTAATTGGTCAAAGATTCAACATGATAACACAAACATTATTATTTGTAATAGAGATTTGTGTGTTGTTTGTTTTAGGTCGACCTGCTTAAAAAATGATCAAACAAGCCACTTCATCACTGCGCATCACTCTATCTTCGGGGATTCATTTTCTGATTCCTTGATCGATAATTCCGCACCCTCTGGATTTCTCTAAATTATTATTTTTTCTTTTTAAACGAACAGGAGAATCACGACGTGTTCGCACCAAACACCTAATTTGATCAAACAATATATAACATTATTTAATCATCCATCCTCCCCCTCTTAGTGCCACTGAAAACAATTTGATCGATCTAGATGAGAAACGACATTTTGAAAATCATAAAAACCCTATATTACATTTTGTGATATACCTAACCGCTACTGCCTACGTAAAAATAACGCTGCAAAACCTTCAACAATAGCTCATTTATTATACTAGTGTATCTATATCGCGCTTCATTGTCTTCACAGTGATTCGATTTTTTTAAACTATATTTTTCAAATAGGTGCCAATTTGCATACCCATTTTGACACATACCCTGCATCCATTTGCTGTATGCCACTATGGTACTAATAAATAATAAAACTAATGAAGCAACCAGTACTTAATGCAGGGTGATTCCCCGCTGCTTTTATGTCCCGAAAAGCCTCCTCCATTTGCAAAATGTAAAAACTACGGAAAAAAGATTTAAAAAAAAAAAAAAAAAAAATTGAATTATGTAGTTGGGAAGGAATGTCTCTAAAAAAGTCAACAAGAAACTTTTGACCGTTGCCGTAGAATCGATATGTTGCGGGTTTATACTACCTTCCGATAGTGTAAAACGGAGAAATAGAATTCGAGGTGTTAACCTCTATCTCGGCTCTACAAAGAAGAGCAGGAAATTCTTGTCCAAGAACGAATTTCAGGAGTGGACAAAGAAGCGAACAATAACAAGAAAATGACGGAGGCAACCTCTCGGACGCTCCTTGGCCAGAAGTGATTTCCGTTTTTCGTTCGCAACTGTTCCTAAAGACAAGGTCCCTTCAGGTGGCACTAAGTTTTGCAACATTGTACCACGGGGGAAGGACTGCACTCCCATATAATTATAAGTGTGTTGCCCAAATATCCCCGGGGAAACTAAATCAGTTGCTAGCCTGTAATTTCGGGCTCCCTTGCCAGACGCCGGCGCCCTTCTTCGCACAGACAACGTTCAACTACCTGGGTCCACGCGTACCTTTCGTTCTCACGGGCGACCACAATTAACGAAAAACAAAAGCAAAAACCCCTTAGCAAAGTCCGCAAGTAGTTGGCTGCCCTTCATAAACACCTAGCCTACAATTAGAGCTCTCGAGATTCTTTTTTTCATTTGATGGTTTGTGGCAAAACCGCTTGTTGGGGATCTCAACTCTGTAATGGCTTCTCCTTCTCCAGTTTCCACAAGTTTTGCTTTGTTTCGGTCTCCGGTTAAAAGCTCAGGTAAAGGTTTTGTAATTAAGAGATTGTGTTGTTCCAGTTCTAATCAAACTGATCTAAGCCTTTGAAGACGTATCGTGCAAACAAATCCAAAGTGAAACGGAACTCACGCAGTAACATTGATCGAACGATGCATCGCTTATTGGTATTCGCAAAGCTTCAATGTGCCATAACAATCATAAAAAATGCATTTCCTATCAGAAATTGGACGTTTTGGTTGCTGTATCTGTGACTATCCAATCAAAGGAAAATTGTTATTGTTCTTTGCACAAAAATCGTTCTCGTCCTCCCTAGTGAGCTTGATTATGTTAATACCCTACTATATCCTATAGGCTTTCGACCCTCCTCTCCATACAATCCTGATACTCACCGATTACGGACGTATTACCAACATTTGTATTTGTATTTCATTGGGTAAACTTCACTCGCTACTTTCCGTTCCGAGAGACGTTATAGTTCCATGTGCCCATGTTTAAGTAAATTAGATAGCGGGGTACAGCTACGTAATCCTTCGTTCTGTTCTGAATGTTCAGGTTTTTGGGTCAAGTTTTTCCATTTTAATTTTCCACTCTTTCGCAGGTTTTTTAATTTAAGATTTTCAAAAGACAGGGGCAACTTTACTTATGCTATAGCCTCCAACAACTTTTCTGTATCCACCACCTATGTTTTATTTAAAACATTTTATGTCTTTCAAGCTCAGGGGCTTGACGATTCTTCTAGTCGACCAAAATTCACCCAGGAAAAATCCCAGTGAATCGAATATTTAGCTGTCTGTTATGACTGTTGAGCTTATTAGGGTTCTTGGATAAGTTGCTATTGGTAAAATCTACGAAAGTTAAGTGTAAGGTGAATGATTTCTTGTACGGAGGTACGAGTTTAAAATCCGACAAACCTGACGAATTATTTGAGGGTGCCTCTTTTATTTTACTTGGTAATTGGTTTTACCAGAAATCGCGAAAACACACTTTCAAAACAGGTATATAGATACTCATTTTGACCCATAACCTCTTCCAGTGGGCGCCAATCTTCCGAGTCCCGTCTCATTGGATCAGCGTCCAAAATTTAGTCGAAAATCATACCCCATACGCCTAGATCGTCAAAAATCTCGAAAATCCATTTTTCAAAATACACATTTTTGACCCCCCCCCTCCCCCCCCCAATGCTGAAAAGTTTCAAGCAAAACCTCATATTCGCAGAAAACCGTTTTGGAAAGTGTACCTACCTCGTCGTCAAGGGGCGCCGGCCCACACCACAGCGGTCCATATTTGGAAGATGCTGCATCCTGTCGGATTTCCCTTGAACTACTCTACCGACGGGGCTCACGGATCTCACCATCTCGTGTACGTCTCAGAGAAATGAAAGTACTTCTACGACTTCACTCTCTACCAAGTTTACAATCCCACGGAATCAGCAGGTTGGTAACACTTGATGACAAGCATTGACGCTCAATGTACGAAATTAAAGGACTTCTGGTTCTAAACTAATCTTCCAAGCACGAAGCTTCTTCGGCCCGACGGGCTTTGCCTCCTTAGATATTAATCTATGTTGTGCCGAACAAATCGTTTAGATCTGGAGTTTTACATTATAAATTGCGAATTCTGTTAGAAACCCTCGTGAAGTTGGGACACTTTCCAAAGATTTTGCAGTTTTTTTTTTTTTCAAAAGGAGGCGTATTTGTAACTATCAACAGTATAAGTGGGACAAGATCTGCACGCCTTAGGCATGCGGACATCTGATTTACGAGTAGCTAACCAAATGAAAACTCGTTTTGAAAATGGGCGCACGAATCAATTCAGACAACAAAATTTGAAGATTCGTTACAGAACCCTTTTCAGATTCAAATCCTTCGCACTTCTACTAGGAAGAATCCCCATTTCAAAGGGGATCAAAAAGTGAGGGAGATTTAGTGGTAATCCTAAAAAAACTTTTAGCCACATAATTTACAAATCACTGGCATAAATTAAGGCATTTTCACGGAGCAAACGATTGCGGAGTTTTCGTAAACCGCTAATTTTGACTTCTAGACAAGGTCTCTAATGTTAATGATACTATTTATGTACTTTGGGAAATATAAAACATAAAAACCGCCTTTTCATGCCCCACATGTTTTTGCCAAACACATTAGAACCCTTCCTGAAACAATTAGCGGCGTTTCCTAATTACTAATACCGTGAAGGGCTGCAGGTTGCACTCAAGCGAACTGAACTGATGTAACCACCTAAATAGTGGTACTTATGATATGATTTGTCAATATGTGTGTTCCTAATTGGAATTTGCGTAGGTTTACCCGTGTAATAAATAAATAAATGAAAGAAAGGCGTGAAGACTATACAAATTGGTGTTGGTACTCGATAAACATTGTTGAAAAACATGCTGTAATCACATTGTCTGATGTATGGCGTATGCAAAACGGCTTTTTGGGCAGCAAATGAAAATTCATCATTTAAAGGGAAACTTAGCGACATCAAAATTACTCCGCTATTTCAGGTTGTATTGCAACCGAAGGGCAACTCTTCGTTCTTATGGTAAGCTGGGATTCGTCTTATAGTATGTGTCTACACATCCACCGTGCGGTGACTTGAAAGAAATCTTAGTGAGAACGATTCCAAGTTAATACAGAGGATTGAATTGTTCTACCCCAGAGCGTGTAATATTCTAACATCACCGTTTCGGATCGGCCATAATTCCTGGATGCATACATTTGGTCGTGCGTAACGGTCCAACCTATCCGAGGGTGTTGAATGCTAGGAATCGGAGGAAGATTGCTGCGGGGGATTGTCCACCTGCTACGTGACATGTGCCATGAGAACCGCTCCTAAAGGAAGGTTTGTGAAACAAAACGGCGGCGAATCAATAAGAAACCTGCTAGGTTTGGGAGTCCGAGGGCGGAGGTGGTACGACGAGATCCTAATTCCAGGTTCCCATGGCCTGGAGTCCCACACGGTTCCCACAGGTTGAACAGTATCGGTATAGAACATCCCACGACCACCCCCTACTCATCCGTTCGTTTCCCTAGCCACGCACCCTATCATACGGAAAAATGTTTACTTCTGTCTGACGGCGACATCAACACGTGCCTCACAAATGACGGGGTGCCTCCTCATCCCGACACTCACTCTGAAATTACTCGAAACATCTCAAGGGCAGTATTATGACCACCCCCCAAAACAGACTACCACTTGGGTATGCGAGAAAAAAAATTCTACCTTCCGCAAAATACGTGCCACTCAAAAAGTGACGGTTTATAGTTTGGGTTCGTGATCTGCTCACAAATAGCACGTTCTACACTATTCTAATAGTACATCTGTCACTCAGGGTTAGATTCATTTTGGCTGACGTGCGTTCAACATTCCTCCAACGAAGTCAGAGCTAGTAGATTGAAGGAGTTCATAGGTTTTCCTGCACAGAAATATTTCGTTTTCATAAACAATACGTAAAAACTATTAGAATTGTACATCCAGCCATGTTAGAGCCATCCATTCCAACCGAACGAAATTTATTTATATTTCTCAATGACTCATCAATGATATTGAAGATGCATCAACCAGTATAATGAAAGTAAATTGTACCATGAGCGAAAACGACTAAAAATATGTAAAACAGTAACAGGTTCGCTTAAATCTATTTTCTACTTCACCTTCATCTCTGCTTGCCTTCGCTTGACTGCAACCAATTCATGCTCAGGTATTTGACCTATAGGCCTAGATCTCTCAGCTAAGGAAATTAAAAGAGAGATTGATTGATTGATAACGTCTTTTATTTGTCTGGCGAGGTTTGGTCGAAGCTCGACCATTCTTCACCTAACCAGATTTTACAACGACAATATAAAACAATGAAAATACATGGCTCAGTCGTCGATATGGACTAAAATAAATATACACTCCTCTCCGAAACTTAATTATAACTAACATACATCACAATAATACTCTTTTTTTTTTATATAACTTTATTTTATTAGTTTTTTTTTTTCTTCTAATATTTGGCTAGTAACTCTTCTTTAAGGTGCTTCTTATAGGTTGGAACAACTTTTCAGTTGTTTCAAATCAGTGGACAAACCATTATGGTAAAAATACTCTGACATAAAAACGATTTTTTATATGCAGTAGTACGAGCTAATGGTATCTCAAGGTGGTATCTCGGTTTCTCGTTCCGCATCATGAACCTGCGAGAAAGTGGCAAATTGTTGGGCAAGGTACACTGGCTTTCCTACTATATGATTCTGAACATTGACACTAATAGGAGTACTGTATAAATTCATCTATTTTTAGAATCTTCAATCTTTTGATTTATCATAAATACGGTCATCAAACTTAAGATTGAGTATGAATCTGACTGAACTATTTAATGCTCTTTGAAGCTTAAGGCGACAAGTCGAATTAAGGTCACACATTACTGCTGCACTATAGCTAAGGTGAGGCATGATGAATGATTTAAATAATGTTACTTTGAGTGTACAGATCGGTATACATTAAGTTGCGAAAAGCATATAACATTGCGTGTATCCTCCCTACAAAACCTCCGTTTGAGAGGACCACGCAAGGTCATGCTGGAGAATCACTCCCAAACATCTCATTTTCTGTACGTAATTAATTTCGGTGCTATTAATCACAAGTTTAGGGATATTCACCAACGATATACTAGAAAGCAGTCAGGGATGCCCCATGATCATAGCACAACCATTTTCTTGCATTGAGAATTAATCCGTGTTTTCGAAGCCATGTGACAAGTTTTCAAGATCATATTTACAGAGGTAATAGCATCACCGATATGCTCTACCTTACAGGTCAAGTAGACATAGAAATCATCCGCATATCCACTTCTACGACACATTGTTATTGCTGATGAGAGTTGATTAATATATATACAAAAAATCAAAGCAGAGAACGTCGTTCCCTGAGGCGTCCCTCTCTCAAGTCAGCCCATGATGACACTCAAGCCCGATCTGAATTTTATTCGCTGCTTACGTTTAGTTAAGTAGGATCGAAACCATGAAATTACAGAGTCTTGACAAACCGATGGACTTAAATATTGCAAGAATAATCTCGTGATCTACGTTTTAAAGGCATGGCTTAGGTCGAGGCTTCCAAAAATTGTGACTTTCCTTTCATCTATACCTTTTCTAATGTTGTCAGTCACATCGATGAGAGCTGTTTGTGTGCTGTGATGCTTCCGGTAACCTGACTGATAGATGTCTATGATATTATTCTCTTCTACGAACGCCGAAAATTGCTCAAACATTACTTTGTCGAAAACTTTTGCTAGGACACTTATTACTGTAATTGGTCTTTACAAGTACAAAAGTCTTAGTACAAAATCAAACATTTGATGAACCTTATAGTGAAAACCTTTATCTCCTGGAACAACAAATGGCTGGGGTACCTCCTAGACCTTCCCAGCATCACCTTGAGAATTGCTTTTTGCCAAATAACCAGTTTTCTCAGGTGGCTGAAAAATGTCCCACCCCACACCACTATTCCATACTGGAGCAGAGACTGGACCAATGAATGGTATAACAGTTTCACCCTCTCGCCTGACAAATATGGCTGCACAACAAAAACAAAACAACACAACACATAAAACATTAACAATGTACTGCAATCAATTTGTTGTTCACAACTTCCACCTGGAAGGAGTAAAAAATAAATTGAATAGCTGAAAGAGTTTGGGGCGTTTAAATAATCAGTCACGACACAAATCCTAAAGTTTAAATAACATGGTTGGTTATTCCTCGGACCAGCAGCATGGAGACTCAATCCAATAGGATCAGCATTCAAAATTTAATTTATTTAATGGAAAATGATACCCCACATAAAAAATAGGTAGATAGCCGATATTGACCGATAACCTCTTCCACTGGGTGCTAACCGTTCTGGGATATATCTCATTGGATTCAGCGTCCGAAGTTTAGTCAAAACTGACACCCCAAACGCCTAGATCACTGAAAATCTCAACAATCCTTTTTTCGAAAAACGCATATTGACCCCCTCTCTCTCGGTCCGATCGGGCTGAAAAGTTTTGAGGACAAACTAAAGCTGGAAATGGGTCCCTGACCCGAATTTCAGATTTTAAAAAAATTGCTGCTATCTAAATCGGCGTGGACAGCGGACGGCATACCGCCGACGGACATTTGCTTATTCTGATCTAGACACTTGAAACACACAGAAAAAATGTTTGGGCCTAATCGGAGAGATTGAATTATTGCATGAAAACATAGGTTGATTGTTCAAGGAATAACTAACCAAAACGAAGTAGCAGTGAAAAATTCTAAAAGACATTCTCCGTAGCTGATTAGTCCCTGGAATTTATTGTATCGATGATTCCCTTTCGAATACTATACTGCCTTTGGCACTCGATTCGGCTGGTTTAGTGCTTCGTACGTTCAGCGATTGTATATGCGATTTCACAGCTATCTTACAATCATGAGCTCGCAGATGGTGCCATCACTATCTCAAAGCGGCGGCACTACTGCAACCCCTCTGAATGCAAATGCGGTACTGAACGCGGCTTGACGACAGAGGGTGAGAAATTAGTTCAGTTACAATTATTACCTTCTGATTGGGTTAAGCCGTATATTTTTTTACTGAGGCATGCCTCATGGCTATAGCTTCACACTTCATAAGCCTATTAAGAGCGCGAACTGTTAGGTGGTCCCGAGTGTTGCTCAGCATGAGCCTCCCACTGTGGCGAATTCACAGTCGTAAACGGGGACCCTTTCCAATTTGGATCTTCTGTTATTACCCTCACTAAACTCCATCTCATTTCCTCGGCCATATTATTTTATTACTATTTATTTTTGTCCTCAAAGGCTTGTCGGGGATTAGTTCTTAACGCACGGACCTTGGACCTTCTTTCGATACCATGAACAATTGTTGATACCTACCTGAGGCCAGAAAACTGAACTTGCGTGAACTGAAGCTATTTCTTCCGTCATTACAAACACACACGCAAATCTTTTGGACAATGCAATTCATTGAGTAACGGAGAAAGATGACGAAAATCAGGTAATTTCGTACCGTATCGGGAGAAAACTAACTCTCCAGGATTATTTATTAGGCATTTCTTTAATAGTGTTCCTGCAAGACCCAATTCAATAAAAAATGGTTAACGACTTCAAATAAACGTGATGTCATGTTTATCCCATACTATCTGTAACATCAGTATCAAGGTGCAGCAAAGATCGTTCTTCTTTTGAAGATCTATAGGTACTACCATCGTCCAATATTATTCTTGGCAGATCCTAAGAATCCATGGAGACGGGCCCCGGTCAAGGTGAGTGCTTATCTACCCATTTCGAATGTGTGTTTTCGAGATTTCTGGTACCTAGGCGTGTGGGGCATCATTTTCCACTAAGATTGGACTGGGTCCGGGACACGTCACACCAATGTTTCCCCCGTTTTCCACATGTTCGATATTTTCGACGATTTAGGCGTGTGGAGTATCGTTTTCTTCTAATTTTTGGACGCTGAATCGATTTGAATGAGTCTCCATGCTCCTGGTCCAAGGAATGTAAACGAATTCGCAGCACTGATTTCATTTGAATTGCTATGTTCAAGTTGGTAGAGTTCTACAACGTACGATTATATCGTAAAAATTAGCGCTCTCAATAATCAAAGTCGCTGAAACGCCGATTGGTTGCAATTAATCAAGCGGCGAGATGTCTGCTGAACGGCAGACCAGACAACCCAACTGCGAATGGATACCAAAACAAAAGAAAAGGGTTCCGACAACGTGCCATGACATACGAGTGGTGTGAGGCCCGTAAATACCCAAGTGGATATTGACACCACTAAGCTACATTGTAAGACGGCGAGTAAATCTTCTTCACGTATATAAAATGCGTGAAGCATTCTGTGACGAATACCTCAGCTGAGATACTAATTTTTTTATCACTTCTAATTTTTTTCCTATTTCTCGTTTCTCCCATTGTGAAGAGAGCCTCGGCATGTGCGACTCACCGCAAGGAACTCCGCGGAAGACCATAAAAACTTGGAACGGCTTAGAGCGCACCGCTCAACAACTGATCCCTTCACGACCGCACATTAATTTGCCTCGCGTTTCTCCTTAAAAGAGGTTTCAGTTTGAAAAATAAGGTAACTAAATTTATTAACTGAAGTGAGTTCTTTCTTAATTATACGATCCTTCCCCTTCCCTCCGGATAAACCCACTCAATCTTGCATAAATGATAAAACCATAATGTGACTTTTGGGATGAACTTTTGAGATATAATCAAATCCTTGCAATTTGTCGAGGTAGTCGTCAATATAACTGAAAGGATTCCTGAATGTATAATAATTTATTGGCTCTTCTTATTCTAAATTTCTATACCAAGATCATATGCAAATTAACAAAAATATTGCACTAATCAGTTCAGTACGATAATATCATACAAATTCGTCTAAAACGAACGTGAAATGTTCAGGAAATCTACCTCTAGTCAAATGAAGAAATTGGTCAAGACAAGAATTATTGGGAAAATTCGTACTACTGTATAGGTGGACACACATGCTGTACCTAAAAACATCATTCCACATTGACAACAACAGTAAATAGTGAGTAGTTTGAGCAAGAGGGGCAGTAAATTGTGTAAGAGCCCGCTGTGGCGTTATGTCAGGGGTGGCGAATTCCACGGTAAGATGGATACCGAAGTAACTTTTAGGTCAAAATTACAGCCATCAAGCATAAGTTATTAGTAAACAACATCTTCATAAGTAGGTATTTAAATGAAACAATATTCCATGAATTGAAAGAGGGATCATTTCAGGAGGCAAAAAGGGACGTAATGAAGATGATGGACTAATAACTTTATGTTGATGGCTGAACTTTTGAACATAAAAGGACTTCGGATCCATCTTTACCGTGGAATTCGCACTCCCTGACATAGACGCCACAGCGGGCTCTTAAACAATTTATGCCCCTCTGCTCAAACTACTCACTATTTACTGTTGTTGTCAATGTGGAATGATGTTTTTAGGTACAGCATGTGTGCCACCTATACAGTAGTACGAATTTTCCCATTAATTCTTGTCTTGACCAATTTCTTCATTTGACTAGAGGTAGATTTCCTGGACATTTCACGTTCGTTTTAGACGAATTTGTATGATATTATCGTACTGAACTGATTAGTGCTTATGCAATATTTTCGTTAATTTGCATATGATCTTGGTATAGAAAATTAGTAATAATAAGAGCCAATAAATTATTATACATTCAGGAATACCTTTCAGTATATGACGGACTACCTCGACAAATTGCAAGAGGATTTGATTATATCTCAAAGTGTCATCCCAAAAGTCACATTAGGTTTTTCATTGTATGCAAGATTGAGTGGGTTTATCCGGAGGAAGGGAAGGATCGTATAATTAAGAAAGAACTCACTTCAGTTAATAAATTTAGTTACCTTATTTTTCAAACTGAAACCTCTTTTAAGGAGAAACGCGAGGCAAATTAATGTGCGGTCGTGAAGGGATCAGTTGTTGAGCGGTGCGCTCTAAGCCGTTCCAAGTTTTATGGTCTTCCGCGGAGTGTCCTTGCGGTGAGTCGCACATGCCGAGGCTCTCTTCACAATGGAGAGACGAAAGAAAGAGAAAAGAAATAGGAAAAAAAATTAACAGTGATTAAAAAAATTAGAACTCAGCTGAGGTATTCGTCACAGAATGCTTCACGCATTTTATATACGTGAAGAAGATTTACTCGCCGTCTTACAATGTAGCTTAGTGGTGTCAATATCCACGGGATTACGGGCTCACACACACTCGTATGTCATGGCACGTTGTCGGAACCCTTTTCTTTTGTTTTGGTATCCATTCGCAGTTGGGTTGTCTGGTCTGCCGTTCAGCAGACATCTCGCCGCTTGATTAATTGCAACCAATCGGCGTTTCAGCGACTATTAGATTTTGAGCGCTAATTTTTACGATATAATCGTACGTTGTAGAACTCTACCAACTTGAACATAGCAATTCAAATGAAATCATGCTGCGAATTCGTTTACATTCCTTGGACCAGGAGCATGGAGACTCATTCAAATCGATTCAGCGTCCAAAAATTAGAGGAAAACGATACTCACGCCTAAATCGTCGAAAATATCGAACATGTGGAAAACGGGGGAAACATTGGTGTGACGTGTCCCGGACCCAGTCCAATCTTAGTGGAAAATGATGCCCCACACGCCTAGGTACCAGAAATCTCGAAAAAACACACATCGAAATGGGTAGATAAGCACTCCACCTGACCGGGGCCCGTCTCCATGGATTCTTAGGATCTGCCAAGAATGTAATATTGGACGATGGTTAGTACCTAAGATCTTCAAAAGAAGAACGATCTTTGCTGCACCTTGATATTGATTACAGATAGTATGGGGATAAACATGACATCACGTTATTTGAAGTCGTTAACCATTTTTTATTGAATTGGGTCTTGCAGGAACACTATTAAAGAAATGCTAAATAAATAATCTGGAGAGTAGTTTTCCCGATACGGTACGGAATACCTGATTTTCGTCATCTTTCTCCGTTACTCAATGAATTGCATTGTCCAAAAGATTTGCGTGTGTGTTTGTAATGACGGAAGAAATAGCTTCAGTTCACGCCAAGTTCAGTTTTCTGGCCTCAGGTAGGTATCAACAATTTCATGGTATCGAAAGAAGTCCAAGGTCCGTGCGTTAAGAAACTAATCCCCGACAAGCCTTTGAGGACAAAAATAAATAGTAATAAAATAATACGGGGAGGAAATGAGATGGAGTTTAGTGAGGGTAATAACAGAAGATCAAGAAATTGGAAAGGGTCCCCGTTTACGACTGTGAATTGCACAGTGGAGGCTATGCTGAGCAACTCGGGACCACCTAACAGTTTCGCGCTCTTAATAGGCTTATGAAGTGTGAAGCTATAGCCATGAGGCATGCCTCAGTAAAAAAAATATACGGCTTAACCCAATCAGAAGGTAATAATTGTAACTGAAACTAATTTCTCACCCTCTGTCGTCAAGCAGC
>CM034007.1:1593403-1672317 GCA_019603395.1 Cyrtorhinus lividipennis
CTTGGGAAATTCTGGTTGAAGACTTTGAAAAATTCGTAACGTCCCTAGGAGAGGGGACAGTCGGAGGACTTTCAGAGGCCAGTAAGCTGAGATTCTTACCGCTTTTGGGTTGATGATGGAGTCCCGGTTTCAACGCGTGATCGATGGGATCATTTCTGGAGAAAACTAGTAAACACTTACGCTTACCTAGATGACGTGACAATTTGTGGCAGGACAAGAACGAGCACGACCAAAACTTGGCTAAGTTCATGCTGGCGGTCGAGAAGTATGGTTTGACCATCAACAAGGAAAAAAGTAAATTTTCTATGAAATCAATAAGTTATTAGGCTACAAAATTGAGAACCAGTGTGTATCTCCGGACCCTGTTCGCTTGGAACCATTACAAAAACTCCCTCTCCGCAATGACGCAAAGGCGTCTCGAGCGAGTCCTTGGCATGTTTGCACACTATGCAAAAAGGGTACCAGGCATATACTGAAAAAGCAAGCGACTATTTGAGCCAAATCCTTTCCTCTTCCAAAAGAAACAGTTTCAGATTTTGAAACTATCAAGAAAGGAATTCTAGGGCTGTGGTAGTACCATCGACCACAATATTCCCTTTTGGTAGAGACGGATGCAAGCGATTTCTCCATTCAGGTGTCCTATCGCAATCAGGCTCCAGTCGCTTTCTTTTCTAGAAAATGACAGAATGCGAGCGTAAGCATGCCGCAGTGGAAAAGGAAGCACTAGCTGTAGTAGAATCAGTGAAGAAATGGAGACACTATCTTTAGGGCGACACTCAAAATTATCACCGACCAACGCTCGGTCACATTATGTTCAATCGGCTCATAAACAAAAATCAAAAACGAGAAAATTCAACGATGGAGGCTAGAACTCTCGTGTTACAATTTTGAAATCGTCTATCGCCTGGTAAAGAAAATCAAGTGCCGATGCTCTATCTAGAGTGTGCAGTGCAATTCAAGTTGACAAGCTTGTCTCATCCATAACGACTTATGCCATCCCGGAGTTGCAAGAATGGCTCACTGGGTTAGGAACAAATTTACCATTTTCAATGGAGGAGATTCGCAAAATCACTGCGTCTTGTCCCATTTGCGTGCATCAAGCCAAGATTCTTCAAGGGCAACTCAAGACGTTGATAAAAGCAACCCATCCCTTCGAAAGACTGAGCATGGATTTCAAGGGGCCATTGCCATCGAAATCTCGGAACAATATTTACTGATATAATTGATGAGTATTCCAGGTTCCCTTTTGCCTATCCATGAAGATACAAGTTCGGCTACCGTCATAACCTGCCTATTGGATTGTCACGATATTCGGCGTCCCATCCTATGTCCATTCGGATAGAGGCGCAGGATTCATTTCGAAGAGCTTCAAACTTTTTACATTCGAAAGGCGTGGCCACGTCGATGTCAAGCCCATATAAAACCGACTGGAAATGGCCAAATCGAGAGAGAAAATGGTTACAATTTGGCGAACGATTTTTGCTGTCACTCAAAGCACACGACTTGGACGTCACTGATTGGGAAATCGTGCAAAAAATGCTCTTCACTGCATAAGATCTCTATTGTGCACGGCTACAATGAAATCCCGCACGAGCGATGTTTTCCCATCAACGCAGGTCACCAAACGGGAGTTCACATGCCTTCCGGCTAATACCTCCTGGAAAAGTATTAATGAAAAACACCTCCGACAAAGTAAATATGACCCGGCAGTGGAGGGAGTAGACCTTATTCAGTCAATCCTGAATATGCCAAAGTAAGACTTCGGGAAGGTCGCGAGACCACGTTCCTTTGAAGCACCTAGCCCCAAGGGGCGATGCAGGAGTAGAGGAAGACGCGCGGAAGATGGGGACGACCGTTCGCAACCAACTCTAGAATCTACTAGGACCACTCAGGAACCGACTTGAATCTACTGAGACACTCAGGAACGACTTTGAAACCTGGATATACCTCCTGAAAATCCAAGACCGAACTCTGAACCCACGGATTCCGAAAAAGTTCAAGAGATTCGCCGATCCACAAGACCCCGGAAAATGCCCACAAATTTCAAGACTTGTTCTTCATGAGGGGAAGAATGTGGTGATACATGAAGCACATCCAACCTTATTATGAATCACATGGATCATGTGATTCTACCTTACAACCGCTAAATTCCCGTTTTCATTCTTCTTAGTTCGATTGTGCTTAATAAAACCTTAGACGCAAGGTTTTCTATCATTACAATTGAATCAGAAAGCTTTTTGTTTCATATCCAACGAATTCCACACATATATGTAACGCGGAGTTGAGGTTTTTCACGACGTTTCGGTGTAAGTTAGTAACAGTAATTACAAGTGGAACTGAAAACGGTATCGTTTCTGTAGTGAGTATCGATGAACATCTTTATTTCTGTGGCAATTTCCTGTATTGTGGAACTCTACGAGCCTCAAGAAAAGTATTAAGAAAAAATATGATAAGTACACATGCTATACCTTTTATAGACAGCCCTGTCCTGAGAAAAGCATTCCACTACTACTAGGTAGGTACTCCATTAGACTGTCTCAAAGGAGTCGAAGCAATCATCAAAATTGATAGGTACAGTCACAATCAACTCAATGACTTCCGCTCGTTTTGTTTCGATGTCCCATTAAAAATTGTCCATGGAGGTTTCATAAGAGGATAGGAGTAATCTCGAGCGATCTGCACTCGGTCAAAAACTGTACCTCACCATACGTTCCCGACACTAAATTGGAGCTTTTTAAATTAGGTGGTCGAGATCGTAAAAAGGCAGTTTTTGTTGCCATTTATATTGTCCGCGTTGAGCGAAAAAAAAAATCCTAAAAAAAATGTTTCTCCTCTACAACCTTGTCGTGAATTGAGACCCTTCGCCCGGTTTCTCCGTATACCGCAATTCACTTTCAGAAAATCACGACTCGTGGTGGGGAGGGGAAATGTCTCAGAGCGTTCATCTCACTAATTTTGAGCGAAGTTTTTATGTCACGTTCCCAAAGGGTCTCCTTAAGTATAGGTGAACTATAAGCCTGGGAGCAGCAGGTAGCCTCTTTCGAAGATTACACCATAATTTTTGTTGATGGCATATTAAATCCTCTTCTACGGATGCCACACCATCGGACAATCTGGTTCACGGTATCTCGGTATTTACGTATATAGTAGAACGTAGGACAAAGAGTTTTGGCTCTTCTAAGGAAGGGGGGAATTTTCAGAAAAACGGAAGCATTGACATGTTGTTTTGGGTACCTTTCAGTTGAAGTGTTGGTAAATGTAATATTACCTGAATCCGGGCTTTTTACTTTTTCGATCGGGTGATCGGGTGGTTAGTTTAAAGTTTCCGCGGTTCTTGTACGTGGCAATCTCCCCTCTCAGAAATTTCCACTTCACCTTCAACTCTCTGGCTCCCTTGTAGGAATTTTCAAATCCATTAAAAGTTGGGCTATCAGACAGGAACCTCTCCCTACAGAAATGAGGCATACTCACTCGGATGCTCTGGGGGTGATAATCAAAAATAATTAACTATTACAAATATTTCAAACTTTGAAACCGTTAGAAAAATACTGAATAAAAATACTAGGTTCCAAACGCTATAACACTAGTTTTTGAACGATAGGAAAACTTATAATTGCGTCTCAGGTATTTCTGCAAACCAGACAACAGCACACGTTAGCAGCGGGTTCAATCTGATTTGACAGCTTCTGACACCAACGCAATGTCGTTATAATTTGGAAATTTGAGGTGATGAGCAGAATGAGTGGAGTTTGGAAAAAAGAAACTAGTATTAACTCTCAGAAGTTTTGGGGTTAGATCTCGGAGGACCATTATGGGTTTGTGCAAATTAAAATAGTACCTTCATTGTGAGCTTTGAGAGTGTAGGCAACTGCATTTAACTGCAGGATACTCCAGTGAGAAACAATCAAGAAGACCCTTATAAAATAAAGAGCGCATCGCAGGGTATATTTCCTACTCAGAGCACTAGAACGGTTCTAATTCTTATAAGTTCGCAAGAGACAACAAACGACAAAGGAGATGCCGTCCTAGGACAACAACGAGCAAGAAGGATGGGTTCCGATGTTTGCTTTGCTTTATCGGGTTGGGCACGAGGTTCTGACGCATTGACTAGGTTATCGCTCCGTAAGGTAAACACAACAAACTTATCTTCTCTCTCCCCCTTTGAAGGCAAACTATACCTTCCGAAGCGACCAAAAGGAACACTATCCCTGTGCCGTCCGTTTCGAAGACCACTGGTGGGTCACCAAGGGTGTTTGGCGAGGGATACGAAAATACCATAATTGAAAGAACATCACAAAAGCTGTCCTTTCTGCAGTTAAGAAATTGATGAAATGGAGGAACGGATACAAACGTACATTATTTTTCTTTTGTCACCCTCTCGAATAATTACGTCATACCAGCAAGACGGATTGAGCAAGTGGATGCCTATCTCTTATGAATAGTGCAAAGTACAGTCTAAGACATACCATCGTGAGTTGGAACAATACTGAGGAGAATCGAATTGGATGGTGTTTCCTGTGTTCACGAAGGGCACTGTCCACATACATACTACGTTTACCTCCGTCCTCTGCCATTTTTGTTTGCAGCAGATGTGAATCCTGAGATGAACATGAGACAGCTGTTGAGGAGCCTACACTCGTGGGCTAAGCAGAGACTTCGGTTATCTGCTTCTCAGTGCACTTACTTCAAAGATTGGGCTTTACTCGAGGGCCTGTCTGGGATACACCATGTAGTCTCGGTATTGTACCAGAGAAACATCAATTCTGTTGTGCTCGTTCTTCTTCTTTTCTCGCTCATTTGGGGTTGATTTGTTTGTTTATTGCTAGTGACCTCAAAACTAAGAACAACCTCAGGTCGTTTGAGCAGAATGAGGATAGATTCAAAAACTTTTCACTTTCCTAAATATGTATATGTGTTAGGTACAAGCGTAGTCACTCATCGCAGGTCTTCCGTTTCGGGTATGTTCATACTTATTTCGTTTTTGTATAGTTAGGGCTAGCGATGCGAAAAAAACAATACCTATTAGCGCACAAATATATTGATTCCGGGGGTTGGGATCCGAACTCTGAACGAGCTATTCTATTCTATGAAGCCCTCCTGCTCTTCTTTTTTTTTTCATCGAGGCGGAACGCCTATTCAAAAGATGAATTGCTGAACGAGTTTGTAACACACCCACGAGAATGAGCCCAGTATTTACATTTATTCGTACATTCGAGTAAACATGGCAGATAGGAGGCGTCTATGGAGGGGAGAATTGAGTGAAACGGAGAGGAGGTCGAAGTTGACATCCAAAACCCAAAGGTACTAGGCAGGATTAACATAAAATTTGCATCGGAGCTCAGACCCGACGCGGTTAATCTGTCTTGCATTGCCTCACATGGCCAATTAGTATGCGGGTCATAGCCGGCGCCATTTTTATTGTTTCTGGGGCCCTCAATGATTAGCGTGGGCGGATGGTTGGACATCGTGCGCAGCAACCCACTCGTACTACACAAGTACCCAACAAATTGGTCACAGCATTGGATTTCTCTTCAAAGAAGTCATTCACTCCCTCCAGACCATCAACGCATGGATCACATTCTTCACTCGATCTTGGCAAAGTAATCGCCATCCATCCTAAGCTTTCATCTCTGCTTTAACAGGAGACAAGATTCATCTCTTTTTTTCAGGTTCGGGGAGCGGGCTGTCTGATTCAAACGTAGCGTTTCCGACGGAAATAACTGAAACAGCATGAACACGATTTATTTTAACTTTCCTCCTTTAAGACAGTGTCGTACGACACTCTCTATGAAAAAGTGGAACGGTGCATACGCGCATCAGTTCAGGGAGGGGATCAGGGCAAATAACCCTATCAGCCAGTAGTGCTGCAGACGTACGCGAAATAATTTTGCGCTCACTCTCCCTGATCTGTACTTATGTTCTTTCAATTGGCGGCTGTGTCATTAATAACATTGTCTTGTGGTGTATGTTGTATTCTTTGTGAGGAGTCTCATGGGTACCTGTAACCATTTTCTCAGTATCCTGCCTTCTATGTGTCCTGGCTTGCTGTATTATGGCCAACCCATCCAGACTAGTCACTGATGAGGAAATTTTGTATGAATTGTACCGCCAGAATACAGAAGACGATGAAGTTCTGAATGGAGCGGATGATTCTTGTAGCGAATGTGATGACAAAAGTTCATGAGATGAGGAGCATACTGCTGACAATGCCCCGTATAATTATGGTAATATGGATGGTTCTCAAAACTACCTGCAGGGTAATAGCAATCCAGGGAGAGACGTTTCAGATAATTCTAGAGTTTGATGACAGGGATTTTGTGCTGGGTAGAGATGGTGAGACAATTTAAAGTGACCAGCCTTTTACCAGCGCTATTTCAAGAACTCCAAAAAATAATGTAATTCCCCACCTTTCAGAACTTAAGGGAGCAGCTCGAGGATTGAAAAAAGAACTTGAAATATTTTTTATTATTCATGAGCAATGAAATTATTGAGCTTATCGTAAAGTACCTACATCAACTACCACACTTCGTGCATAACAGGCCAGGGGGTGGACAAAGTGTTCGTGGTGCTGAGTGAGTTTCGCTGACCTGTTAGTAAAGGATAGTCTCAGTTTTGCTTTCCAGACTTTCATTCGTTAAATGGCTCTCAACAATTGGTTCTCTTCTTCTAGATGGCTCTGACTGATAGTTTCGGCCAAGTTATTGGTCAAAATACGCGTTTTTAATCATTTCTTGAAGAAGCGAGTGAGGTTTCGTTTTCCATGTAATTTCGGATTGCTGAATCTCCCTACAGGGTGCCTACAGTAATTAGGTGTCAAAATTCAGAAATATATTAGAAAGAATTGCTCTCATTACCCCCAATTTCACATCACTTCGACTATGTAATTTTAACCAAAATATCCGCCCCAATCTGCTCTCGCCGTATGGGCCGAAAATTGCATGTATGAAACTGTCTGAACAACCTGAAATTCTGTTTATAAGCTACAAGTGGGACCTAGCCTGACTCATTTTTAGCCTACAGAAGTAAGGAAAGTTATTTTGAAAAAGGTTACCTAAGATTATCGGGGACTTGAGGTATGGGGTATCGTTTTCTACTAACTTGTGGACACTGAATACATTGCGAACATTCTTCCTACTGAAGAGGGGTCAAAATGGAAATTTTGGGGGTAGTTAATTGTAAATGTTAAGTTTGCTTGTCCATTGTGAGCAATATTTTTCTAATATTAGCTTTTTTGGTGTATTGGATACAGTTGCCTCAAAACGACAGATAAAACATTTCTTTCTTTCTACCTAGAACAGGTAACAAAACCGTGGTGGAAGGATCTAGAGGTTTTTCAGATCATGAGAGGTAACTATAAAGTGTCCCAAGAGTTAAATTACGATATGAGAGTGCGTTGTGCGAATTCGTCAAAAAGATTGGAGGAAAGCTAAGGCATCATGTTGGAGATAAAGAGGTATGTTAATCGTTAATCGATAATCTTCACTTAATCGTTCTCAATGGTATGACGCGGCTCTGTGATTATCATTTTATAACAGCGAATGCTAAAACTCGGAGAGTAAATTCGCGCATGATGAACGAGTACAACGTTAATAAAATATGGCGAGATGAAGAACACTAAACACGGATGAGAAGGAGGGAAAACAACCGAAGGAAAACTCAGAAGATTTCACTGCATGGGGGGAATAACTGCATTCACTGCATGTTTCTATCCGTTGTCGCTGAACCATTGTTTTCTTCCCAACCAAAATCAACGTTTTAACAACAGAGGGTTGCGCCCGACTACTCTGCGAAAAAGAGTTTTGCGGAAACGCGTATAGCTTGGAGTTCGCTTCAAATAGAGTTTTCATGATGACTTATACCTTATTGATGGTTGTATGCCGGTAATTTAGGAAGACAGGAACTCCAAGTACATGAAAATACCCCTACGGCACACGATTACGAAACGTTTGACTCCAAAAAAAGGAGATTGATATTTACAAAAGTTAACTAAGGAAACAATTTTTTTGCAGACTTTGGAGCTTTTTCCAACACGGCACGATAAGTTCAATCGCCTCTTCTCATTATATTGTCCATAAACGAAAGATATATTTTTTCGCTATGGAGAAACACTTGAAGAAAAGTTTAAATACTGATTATATTCATTTATTATCACAGAATATTTGTACAAAAGGTTTTGTTCTGATCTCCCTCCCCTGGGACGTTCATCCATGCTGCACCACTCCCTCTCACAGATTGAAGGGTGGTACCAAGAACCGCGAAATGACAAGCCTTCGTACTAGACAAGTCACGATTCAGTCCCGCTAAGGCTCGAATCGCGTCCTACGTCGTCAATTTCGGGCCCAACAACTACAGTGACCAACGGATTGAAGACTTTCGAGAGGAGATAGAAAGAGCCGGCGGGGGTTACGTAAAAGAGATGGGAAGACTTGGGATGCTGGGCTGGACTGTACCAGTGAGAACTGGAGGAGTGGGGGGATCGAGTGAGAGGGAACATCGGAACGGTTAGTGCGGACTCAGCCGCGGATGTGAGCATGGGAGATGATGTGTCTAGGTCGATACAAGGGGTGGTGCTGGGGCTGCAGACTGCCATGATGTCCTCACTGCAGCAAGCCGCCCTCCTGCCCCCGGACAGCCCGGAGGCGGCAGCACTCAGCCTTCAAGCCCTTGAGTCCTACCTGACGTTACACCGGTTAGGCTTGGCTGCCGTTTGCCCGGCCGTTTCGTCGTCGTCGTCCGTCGTCGTTTCGGAAGAAGAGGAGTGCGGGGGATCCAGCCCCACTCCCCTGCCTGCCCCAGCCGCCTCCAAGTCCTCCCGCCCGAAGAAACAGTTCATATGCAGATTTTGTAGTCGGGAATTCACAAAATCATATAACCTTCTAATACACGAAAGGACTCATACGGACGAGCGGCCGTACTCTTGTGATATCTGCGGAAAAGCCTTCCGTCGTCAAGACCATCTCAGAGACCACAGGTATGCACACACCTTGTATTATACTCTCAACTTGTTTAATAACTAACTTGTTCATACGTAGGTATACATGTGAAAGATGATGATGACATTATTTCACTCCAAGACAATCAGCTAGACTAAGGCCACATTGCCGAAACATCAAATTTTCTCTGTACCATCCAAGATGTAAGTAATTCAGACTGCGTCTTACCCCTATTAATCATCATATTCATCATACTTGAACAAAACGTAATAGAAAGTTTAAGAAAAGTTCTTTACTAGACTTGTAAATTAACTTGTTCCCAATACATCCGGATTCAAAGTCATGACGCATTGAAAGGAAGATTAATTATGCTACTTACTTCTCATTGAAGGCCGACTGGTGATTCAACTCGACTACCTCCGAGTCCCATAGAGCCCCATTATAACCTTATTATTATGCCCTTATGGAGATATTCGCCGACGTTTACATAACCTAACCGATCCAACAATGTAGTTTTCACTAGGTAGTCTGTTCAGACTTTTACAAATCGTGAACTAGGGGAATTAACATGTATATAAGCTGTTCACATCGCACGTACGCACTCCAGTTACACGGTCGTGTAGAGCAATAATTACGCCGGAAATACGGATAGGTATTCAATTATCGGTCAAACCCAGAAAGTCATTGCTATACAGGCAGAATAATTGGTTGCACCAGTAACCCAACAGCCTAAAACCGATTAAATGAAACTTAATGTTACCTCACAGGGTCTTAAGTTGTGGCGTTCAGAACAGCAATGTCTACCGGTTCGTAAAATGCAAAAGAACATCAGCAGATTCCGCGCCCCTCATACGTGCTAATATGAGCTATTTTTGGTTGGTTATTCCTTGAATAATCAACATATGTTTTCATGCAAATGGTCAACCTCTCCGATTCGGCTCAAATTTTTTTTCTGGACGTTTCATGGTGTCTTGATCAAAAAAGGTCAATGTCCGTCCGCCGTCCACCGTACGCCGTCCATTGTCCGCGCCGTTTTCGATAGTAGAAAATTTTCTAAAAATCTGAAATTTGGGTCTGGGGTCTTTCCCGGCATAGGACGGTCCTCGAAACTTTTCAGCCCGATCGGACCAAATTTGGGCGGGGTAGGGGTCAAAATGTGTTTTTTGAAAAATGGATTTTCGAGATTTTGGGCGATCTAGGTGAGTAGGGTATCATTTTCCTCTAAATTTTGGACGCAGAATCCAATGAAATGGGTCCCAGAACGATTGGCACCCACTGAAAGAAGTTATGGGTCAAAATGGGTATATATTACCCATTTTGAATATGTGTTTTCGGGATTTCTGGTACCTAGGCGTGTGGGGTATAATTTTCCTCTAAATCTTGGACCCTGAATCGATTGGAATGGATCCGGAACCCACCACACCCACTGTTTCCCCCATTTGAGGAATAACCAACCCGTGTTTACCATTACGTCGCCGAAGATGTGAAATTGGTGAATAAGCCCATGGGCAAAACGCCCTAATTGAATAGTTGCTTATCTACATGTTAACGGGATTCGAAATAACTATATGATTCACTGCTAGTAAGAAATATTTACATGAACTAATCCAAATTCTCTCTGGAAGTTCCAAAACTCAAAAGTGAGTAGATATTTTGAATGAATGAATGAATATTTTATTCCAGAGAAATCACAAAACATAACATGTTCAGTATTAATTAAATGGAACATACCCCGAAACCATAGGAGAATCCTGTGCGGTTCGATGCCGTTGCTTTCATGCTTAAACTACGTAGGTACTATTGATTTATCAAGTCAATTGAATCACTCAATCAAAATAACTCTATACATTCACAAATAGATACAAAAATGACAAAACCGTACATTGTTTTCCACAGCCAACCAGTTTTTTAGATCGTGTGGCCTGATTACAGAGCTACGTTCAGAACAGTCAGGTTGATCGTTTGATCACTCGTCTGCAATAGGTAGTTTTTTTCAATTAGAATTTAAATAGAATTAGTAATAACCCGTTTTGGTTTATTTTCTAAATAATGAATGTTTCCGTGCCTGTGGTTTATCATTCCAATTTGCCCGAAAAATTGAAATGTGTTTCAAGGTGACTAGATCAAATAACCGAAATTTCCGTTCGTTCGGTCCGTGCCCCCTTTTCGCCTTCAGTCGGCCCATCAGTTGCCCAAAATGAAGGCAGCGTATGTATGAAAATGAGTAATCTTTCTGAGTATCTGAGTACTAATCACTACTCAAAGAGATCACAACCCTGGGAAGAAAGATAGAGACCAAGCTATACAAAACCGTAAACTCAACGAGAGGGCAATATGGCGAAAGAAACTAACCGTTTCATCATTTTTATCAATTTCCTTAACGGCTGATATTATAACTTTGAGGAAAATAGTGCGACAGATTAACTCTATAAAAAACCAGTGCCCCCCCCCCCCCCCCCATTTCAATATAATTTCCCTCAAAGCCGCAGGAAGTTTTTTTGTTAGAACCACGATTCTGCACTCCCTCAAGATGATCACATCTCGCCAGAGAAATGTGGGGTGGTAATGAAAGGCCACCTCGAGTTGAATTGTGGTGACAAAACGTACGTCAAGTAGAATGGGGAGGTTATATTTCACTCGCAGTAATATACCTACTAGATATATTAATGCGAATCGTAACCCTATAAGCGCGTGTATTATCAAGGAATATACAGTCGCGGTCGCCGAACATTAAGCTCCCTTTTATAAATCACTATATTATTCAGGAAGCATAGGAGGTCTATGGCTTGTCGTTAATCCTGGTAAACCTCAACGGTTCTGCGAGGATTCGTCTCTAATTTTTTCTCCTTTCAATTAATCATTTTGACGTGGTAAATTCATTCGTTCAACTGAGAGTTTCAGAGTCAACGGGGATGTGTTTCAATATGACCACGCCTCGAGCGTCATCATAACTTGTGTGTTGGGGAGGGGGTCGCTAGTAGCTTCGGATCAAAATAAGATTGGTATAAAAACAAGACCAGGTTCATAACTGTTTCCCTTCATTCCCCTTCATTCGTCCGTTTTGAAGTGCGTGTTCGTATTTGCAGTACAAGTAATCATTATAATAGGTAGACTGTTTCATTGCATCAATGTTACTTCCACTGAGAGCTAACTAGACTAGCCAACCTCCTATAGGCAGTTGCCTGAAGCCATTCCATCTCAGTTGATTGAATCGGGACGAGGGGGCCTAAATAGTACTTCGAGCGAGATGCAAGGTACCAATTGAGAGCTCGTAGCACTCGTCTATTATCCCCTCGAATATCAATATCATTCCCCCAGCGTGTGTTTACATTTTTGATGCTCGGGTTTTATGAATGAAAACTCTCCTAGGCACTACATGTTAGGAGGATTCGCTCTACATTAGGTTGAATAAACATAAATAAACTAAAACGTCTTTCGGCTGGGGGTTAGCCTGAATTCACGTTTTCTCCACAATGAGTGAATAACAGGATACGTATATAGAACAGAATTATGGAGACGAACTGATGGTTTGCTACAGCTCACTAACTTTGAAAATGGTGCTTCGAAAGGCTTGAAACCAAGGTAGTATGGAAGTAAGATGCCATGAAAGGTATGGAAGAAAGAGACCGGATTGAGGATTCGAGTAGTCGTGGCCAAAGGTAGTGACGGAGGACCGTAGGTGGCAGAATCAGTGCTAGGGGGGAGGCTGCAGTTTTGGGAAATAGATTGATGGGATTGGCGCTTTCGAGTCATAAGTGTGACGGTCAGGGAGGTAAGACGAGGAAATTGATATTGGCCGCTGAAGCAGGACAGAGTTGGTACGAGTTCCATCCATATTCATTATTCACATCACCATCATCTCCATCTTTCAGAAGTTTATGGGGAGAGAATCAAGAGCTATGGACCCTTCGAGCCAATCATTAACAAAAATAGAAAATGGACTATAAGCAGTTGTAACTGTGGGAAATGTAATTGTGGGACACCCTGTATACAGTATACCAAGTATAACAAGTAGTAAAGACAAATATGCAGTGAAAACTAAAAATTTGAACATGGAGTGGGGGTTGAACGCTTGCGTCTACCAATGATCGACCAAACCGTGCGCGAGGCGCTCCGAGTATGATGCCCGGCACGGTTATGACGTCATTCGGCAACTATTACTCGTTTCGAACAGCTCTTGACCCTTTGACCCCCGTAATGTTTTATCCGATTGTTCATGAGCTTCCAAGCCTCACCGGCCCGCCCCGTTCGCTCTCCACGAGAAAGATATAAGCCTCAGACCCGCGTTGCAAGTCCGCTCCACACTTCGAGATATTTGAGTCACGGTGCTCGTACAACCATCTCTCGATGAAGTCCCTTTCGAGACAAGACGGACTCTAAAACTGTCAAAGCGGAACGTTAAGCCTTTATTCCGCTTACGAAAATATCGATTCGCTCCGCTGAACTTGAGCCTGCCTACTAAACGAGACCTTGTTACGTGGCATGAATAACGACGGGGTGGATGGGTAAATAACTTCCAGCTCAACAACATACTCACTGACGCGGTATATTGCCACCGTGAACAGCATAGAGGACACGTCCACGACATATTGAACTGATTCCCAAATAATTTCTGCAGCTTAGTGAGGCGGACGTATTTTGGTATTCGTATCGACCAAAGACGAACATTCAAGCCAAAAAAGGCATTCAAAATCCTCCGAAAAATTTCCCACGGACCTTCGTTGGGCCTCAGTATTATTCACTCCAATGACGCCAAACATAGGCAGGCTACCGGTAAAAATGGGTATGTATATTGATAATATTGGTTTTTGAGATTTCTGGAATCTCACATTCCACTAAATTGGAACGCTGAACCGACTCCCTCACACCGGAAATGGGGAGCAAAAGGAAATATTGAAAACGGGTTCTCTTCCGGAGGAAAATATGAAGTCCGTCTCTCATTTTAAATACGTAAAGACGTACGGACACATTAAGAAAGTGAGAACTTCGTACCTAAAATAATTATAAACTGTTGTGGAATAATTTCTTCTCTTCACTTTATCGCCCTGTTGAATAAACGAAAAGAATACTTAACCACATTGTAGAAACCATCTTCACCTACTCTATAACTGGCAACCCTCCTTGGGGCCTGTGAAGTTAATTTCTTTACCTGAGGCTTAATACGACTGCTACCTGCAAGTAAGATTTTAATTGTTTTCCTACCCGTTCACTAATTTTCTAATTAGAGAAGGATCGTATTAATGATTCGGTAGCTAATTAACTTGACAAGGTTTCTCAAAATTCATTCTCACGGGGAGCAGTAGAACATCTGCACCTCCATAAGCCACTCCCTTGTTGGCTTTCCATTTACTTTTGTTGACCTGGAATGAAAAAAGTGGTTTACGTTTTATAATTTTGGTCATGCCTTTTATCTACTGCGATAATCCATTAAGCAACAACGCAAAGATTCCACACTTGGCGCGTATCGTGGGATGTTATTGGCATGTGAATGTACGCTTCGTGTACATGATAAAAGCAATAAGTCCTTCCAAGGAACATACCCCGGCTTTGTTGGCCAGATGGGTTTACTCGCAGGAATTTGCTTCGTATAACGAGTTTTCTCGCGAAATAAACTTTTCATTATTCTGAAATTGTATAATATAACTCGACTTGTTGTTTTAATGGTGATTTATACATTCTTGATAACAACAACCGTACTTGCTGAAAGAATTCATGATCCGGATTCTTTTTTTCCTTTACTTGCGGTAAAAGTTATCAACATAATTTCGAAATGGATGAATAAACTGTTTTCCCAACTGCACGATTATCAGCATGTCATCCTCGTGCCGTTGGAATGAGACCAACGAGAGTTGAAATTGAACGACTTTCAAAATAGGTAGATAGATAACCAACCATTTTGGTCCGAAACCTCGTCCGGTGGGCGCCAATCGTACCGGGGCCCGTCTCATTGGATTTAGCGTCCTAAATTTAGTTAAACATGATACATTTTTGACCCCCCCCCCCCCCCCATTCGGTCCGATTGGGCTGAAACGGGTTTTGACCAAAACTTTAGATTCTTAGAAATATTTCTACTACCTAAATCGGCGTGGACGGCGCACGGCGGACGGGCATTTACTTACGTATATTGATCCAAACACTTTGAAACGCCCAGAAAAAAAGTTTGGGGCCTAATCGGAGAGATTGACATTTAGCATGAATACATAGGTTGATTATTCAAGGAATCACTAACCAAAACGGCGAATTTCAATGAGTCATTTCGGCTCGAACCCGCTTCAAGGTCTCCAAAAGCAGGGCATTCATCCTCTTAGGACTCCTTGAGGTTTCAACATCTTCAGATAACCCAAATTCCTCCCACACCGTCTTCCCGGTGGAAATCAGGAATTTCTAACTACCGACAACGTCCCACACTTCCACAATGAAAATGGAGTCCAACTGCGGGGACCTATGGCACCTTTGCTACCGCTCTCGGCCACCAAAGTCGTTGATCGCCTCATGCGGAGGAGTCTTTGACGATAGTGAGTTGAAATCTGAGAAGTGACCACACGTCGCGTCAAATGCCGGTGCCCCGTCTAATAATAAACCAGTTCTGTCTTCCACCGGACCCAACATTCTACTTATCGGAGTTGAAATCGTCCGTCCACTCATGTTTCATGGTTTGCTAGGGTAATTCTCAACACTTCCAAGATTATAACTGGTGGGTATAATATTTTTTCCGACCTTATTATTATAGGTTGAGCATGACCCAACTACTGTCATATTTATGTCAGCTGTTAAAACAGGGAGCGTTGTAAACCTCTCGATTTACGGGTTATCTCGGCTGGATGAAGGTGACTGAAATACACAGACACAGAAGGTAGGAACGTGGGTATGAAGAAAATAAAAAGTCCCACTGGCATATTGAGATGGAAACTCGTAGATTCTGTAGGTAGGGTATTCTGATCATAAAGTTGTACCAATCATTACGAAATTTGTGTATAAGAACTGCGAGGAGGGAGAAGACATTTCAAGGAAGAATTGCTTTAATACCACAGGAATACCACTGGCGGCGACGGATGCCTTATTACAGTCACGCAGTTGGGACAAGTATTCTTTTACAGGTTTTTGAGTTACGGTAGAAATTAAGATTATGGGATTGTTAAGGTGCGAAGGACTTCATCCATTCTACTTTAATTAGCCTGAAAACCTTACCTACCATTATCTGTAGGCATAACGCTAAACAATTGAAAAACCTAGAATTTTAGAATTTCTCTATAACGCACTACACTAACAAACAACACAAAGCTCACTAACAAATTTTATTATTTATTATTTAATTTCAAGTTTTTTCTGAACCCGTGAAAGCATGGAGAACATGTGCATCTAAAGTAAAATAATGTTCATGGGGTTCATGGCAAAAGCAAAATTTGTACGCTCATCCGCCAACAAAAGCAGGTACTTAACGCCAAAGTTATTAAATCCTTGACGGATGTTGTAAAGAACAAGCTTTTCGAACATAAAGCTGAATTTACATAAAGCAATAATGCTGCAGCCTGCGTTGTATTATAATACTACGATACTTGTATACGGGTGCTATTCGATCGAAATTATAAAGGCCTCCTAGAGATGACTCGAACGTCCTATGCGCTAAGATAATGAGGCATATTTGGCCCATGAGTGTGAATTAAGGTAGTTCTCAATCGATTCATCTTTGAGCAAAATTGGACCATCGTTCTCATCCAAGGCCATTTGTGACCTTATGCCGGAGTAGTTGAACGATTCAGTTCTTGTAGATAAGGAAATTTCCTGTCAGCAGAATATCGAACAACGCTTTCTACGAACCTTTCATTAAAGTGACAATGAATTTTCAGTTTTATGAAATTTGAGAAAATGCTGCAATACATATTTTGTATACTTTTTGTAGAAAAGAGCCGGTTTGGAAAAAAAAGTGGCGTTGTGGGAGAATAGCAAAACGTGAGAGATGGCCTAAGGCGTTCATTCCTCCTCCGTGAGCTGTAAATAACAGTCAGTGAGCGCCCAAGGTAAACCACATGATGCTATAGGTACCGAAGGCCCGTACACGGCCCTCAAAATAAGCCTTAACCTTAACTAACCTCCCATTTAATTACTATAGCATGCGCGGGAGGCAAGAGTCATCTCGTACAAGCTTGATGGTGAACCTAATGAAACGTAGTTCATGCAGCAATGTCCAAGAATCGTTTAGGTGCCATTGAACTATCAACCACTATTACAGAATTTTCCTGATAAAACATAACGATTTCCTGATAACATTTAATAAGAATCATTCGAAAAACAACACCTCTATCGAAATAAAAGTTGCTAAAATCAAATAAAACCTGTAGCGGAGGCAAAAGCCAAATGAAATGACATCTGTCGTAAATTGCAGCCACCGACCCAGCGAATAAGGCGAATAAAAATCAATAAATAGCTTATTGATTCATTATTTAAAAGTACATCTCCCCCGTGGACTCTTGCCAACCGTGGAATAAGAACCTGGACTGCTTGCCGTACATCGAGATAGAGGCGGCGCGACTGATATACTGAAATATACGTATTTGTGGATAGTATTCGTGCTACGATCATAACTACTTACTTATTACCTGATTTAAACCTTCGAGAAACCCTGTATGAAAATTCACTGCTGATTTGAGCATGATTGATTTTACATGGGAAATGTTTACTTAAAACTCTGTACGGCTATACCTGCATTTCAGCTATACTAATGAAACTCAAAAACAGAAACAATCCCTCAAATGACCAACGCAGTATTT
This sequence comes from Cyrtorhinus lividipennis, assembly GCA_019603395.1. Taxonomy (NCBI): domain Eukaryota; kingdom Metazoa; phylum Arthropoda; class Insecta; order Hemiptera; family Miridae; genus Cyrtorhinus; species Cyrtorhinus lividipennis. The sequence goes on from CM034007.1 coordinate 1,611,105, forward strand.
TTTTTTTTTTTTTTAATGAAACATACCTTTTTTTTGTTACCCACCACATCCCATTTCCCCTCGCTGCTCTGACACCCTATTCTGTGACGTTCTGCTCATCTGTGAACCTTTCATTGTACAAATTCAATTTGTAGGAAATTGTTTCTACTCGAATTGGTTGTAGTGTGCGCTTCTCGCTAAAAACTCTTGGTTTCAAAATTAGAGCTGAAAAAGTGCACGGTTTTTAAAACAAAATGCGATTTCCGGCCCTGCTAAAACTACAACTAAGTTAACATGTTAGAATTTACGTTTATTGCGCCCATGGGTGGGTTGTAACAGTCCGGCTCAACACAAGGTTTTCGTTTGCCTTTTTGGCTACAGCAGAATGGGGAGTATCCGAGTGGAATCGCGATTATATTCAGTATATGAATAAAAAACACGATTGTGAGTTTTCTCCTCGCGCTAGAATAGTTCAACCTCTGCTTTTCCATGCCAATTCTACGTGAAATAGTTATTAATCTAAAATAAGAAATCTAGTTGTTGTAGCTACAACTACTCCAACTTTTTTATTGGAGTCGTCAGAATGTATTTAGCTAAATTAGAGCTTTAGACCTGCGAAAATTCCTGAGAATCCGTGTTTTGGACCTCCATGTAGGGTAATTTGTTTGCACCTCTGGATGAGTAGGAATGACCAAGTGAAATTGCCCTTTTGTCCTCCAACCAGAAAATTGGAAACTTATGACAAGCCCCTGAATATAACAGTAAAGCATTATTTTCTCTGTTGAGACAGGTACATCCACAGCAAGGAGAAACCATTTAAATGCGGCGAGTGCGGCAAAGGATTCTGCCAATCCCGGACGCTGGCTGTCCACAAGATACTTCACCTGGAAGAATCTCCTCACAAGTGCCCCGTTTGCTCTCGATCCTTCAACCAGCGATCCAACCTTAAAACGCATCTCCTCACACACACGGACATCAAACCGTACAACTGCCCTTCTTGTGGGAAGGTGTTCAGGCGGAACTGCGACCTCCGGAGGCACAGTTTGACTCACAATCTTGGCGCCTCTTCGACGGCTCTTCTCGTGTCGGATAAAGAGGATTCCTAGTCCACGAAGACTGTGACTGATTGTAAGAATGAAAAATGTTTTTCTTAATCCTATCCGGCCTTCGAATTTCCGTTTGTTGATGAAGCAGCTTCAACATTTTGTGCTGTGATGAAAAATGTGCTCCTTTCCCTCGACGGAAGAAGAAAGTCGTGTACCGGAGAAATAATAGTGCGCCGATATCTGCTATAACTATAAGTAGATCAAGTTTTCCGGGTGTCACCGGAAAAATATGATTACCTATTATTTTTTTTAAGCCCTTAGAAAGAAAAGAAACGTCTCCCTTTTTGTTTGCCGCTCTGCCGATCTTAATGGCTACTTTGAATGACTAATTTTGGTGATTAGTGCTAAAAATCCGCAAACCTTTTCTTTCGAGGCCGGGGAGTATGTTGACCACTGATTACTATTCAAAAAAAATTACGTCAAGAACGTGCAATCGCCAAAAAAAACTACTCCCTCCTTATTTTTGCCACGTCACGCTGCTAGTAAATTTGAAAAGTTAACTTCAGCATTCCTGTGGCATGACTCACCGAGTCGAGCTCGACTCAGGTGTTATTGAAACACAAAATACGAAACACATTCACAAAATGCAATCGATAGGCTAATTATAAGTGAAGAAATTGTAACGACGATCCGTCCAAGTATGTTGATTTGTACATTTGGTAATTACAAAATGTGATAGGGCCGTCCTAAATGTATTTTGCAATCCCAATTTATAGATAGTTGTATAAATATCCATCTTTTCATTGTTTAAAAAGTTAGACAGAGCAAAATACTTGAACTAAAATGATTTGCGCGCCATATATTATGTTGAGCATACGATTTGAATTCCTGGGCATTATTTTCTCAATTTTAAACAAATTTGTGATGTCTCACTCTTATTTATTGGGAATAGATGTGCGTCCTATGTTTAGCGTATTATCTCCCGTCAATAGTTTTAATTTTTTTAATGGAATTAGATGGATAAAAGAAGAAAATGACTAATGAAAAAGATTGTGATTTATGTACATAGCACCTGAACCTTCAATGGTACTTTTATTGTAAGAAGTTTTTTACGTCATTAAATATTTTGTAAATAAGGAATTTTTTTTACAACAACCATTTCAGTCATACGGTTAAGGAGGTGCCAGATGGAAACAAGCGAATAACTGAGAGTACGAGCATGTTGTTAGCACAAACTTTTGGACCAATCTAATCTTCAAAAACAGTTTAGAAAAGTCACGATGGTTGTTGATAAAAAAAATCAGCTAGCCAAAATGCGTTACATATAGTACGGAGCTGGTCCACAAAAATATTACTTACTTAAATCGTATGAATACTAGCATTCTCTCCTCAAGGAACGAAACAAATATACATGTACAGATCTCCGATTAAAGGTTGACTTACGATTAATTTCATACGCCTCTAATTGAATAGGCAACAAAGACGAAAGAAAATGAACTACAATTACTTCGTCCATTAGCTAATATAGCTCTCTAAATGAGCCGTTACTGTGGTGAATAAAGTCCCTACGCTTACTTTGAAGCTTGTGTGGAGTTGTGGGACTAGACGAGTGAAGCTTATAGGAAGTGTCCGTCAATACTAATGTTCATATTCAAGTTGCAATGAAGCTATTCCTTATGGGTCGGCTTTAGTTTACGAACAGTGATAGTAATTATCTTTTTGATTTCTCTAACTTAATTATGAGGTATAGGGAAATAAAAAAAGTTGGTATAGGGAAAACGAAATATTTGTGGATTCGTTGCAGTTCAATGCTTGACAATTCATCGAGATGATGGAGGAAGGAGCAGTGATGGTCAGTTCTCACTTCATATTCATTAGAAGAGCAGCAATGTCTATGAGACAAAGACCGCATAACGATCTATCGATCATCCAATAATTTATTCATAACTTGTTCGCCGCTACTCACTTCGATAAGATCTCGGAGACAAGTCCAGGTGATACGGAGCGAGTTGGTGGGTGAACAGTGAAAGATTCGGAAAAGAACAAAGAGCCCGGGTGCGTCGGCCATTAGCTGAAAAGTTGGACGGGAGGTTGACATGGGTATTAGAACTACTCGCCAGCCTTCTTTCTCGTTCAACAGACATCTTTTGATCTTGTCTATGATATGCGACGCAACAACAGGCGGATAAAAGCAAGTGAAGTGGCTGGCTGCTACGCTTTCTCTAGCAGAGTAGATCCCTATTTACATCTCGATCGAGTGGCCGGCTTCAACACCTCCGCTAATGGAGGGGTAGCTCCGAGAGTGGTAGGTATACCGAAGTCACTCGTCAGTTAGCTGCTCAACACCCGTCATTTTTATTGATGACCCCCTCCCGCAAGCCCTCTCCTTTGGGAGAAAAATCACACCGGCAAGGAACTTGAAAGGGTCTGTTCGGAGGACCCCCGCTCCTGTACGATCATTTTCAGAGTTGGTAACTGTCTGACCTGCTGCACCTGCTTTAAGCCAGTGTGCTACAATATCTAAAGTATACGACATTTTTAAAATAAATTTTCAGTGCCCTACGTTACATTTTGGGCTAGGTATATTGCACCTTGCGCAGTTACCATGTTAAAACAAAGAAGAGGTGCCATTAACAAGGTCAATCGGCGAAGCAGTGCTCAAAGCAGCGATCATTCGTTTGCAGTTGGGACCCTACTTTGACCGACTAACATCTAGAGGAAAACGCTGCAAACTCTTACACAGGGGTTGGTTGAGCCTCGGATCAGGAGCATGGAGACTCATTCCAAAAATTAGCGGGAAACGATAGCCCACACGCTTAAGTCGTCGACAATTTTGAATATGGGGAAAATGGGGAAAACAGTGGGTGTGGCGGGTACCGGACCCATTCCAATTCAGGGTCCAAAATTTGGTGGGAAATGATACCCTACACTCCTAGATCGCTTAAAATCTAGAAAATCCGTTTTTCGAAAAACACATTTTGTCGGCGTGGACGGCGGACGGACATTTGCGGATTTTGATTTAGACACCTTGAAACGCCCAGAAAACAGTTTTGGGCCGAATCGGAGAGATGCATGGAAACATAGGTTGACTATTCAAGGAATAACCAACTAAAAGGTAGTGAAAGACTTTATAGGCCTTGGGATTCTGGCATTTGATTTGTTTTCTTTCGTGTAGCTACCATTTCTCATAAATATAGAATTTGGGAGATTTCTCAAGTAATGACTCTGTCATTGGCGTGAACTCAATACTTATCAAACTAATGAATCATAGCAATATTATCAAAACTACATAAAATCATCAATGGTGAAACCGTATAGCAATCGCAATCTTTCGTATTTATTTTTTCATTTTTTTATTTTACGAAACATTAAACGTCAATTATATGGGTTAAAGGGGGAAGAAAGGTCAACGCTTTGAAACGAGTCGAATTATTTACGAGTTATTACACTCCTTATAGTGCTCAAAAACTGAACGAAATGTGCTTGAAGACGAGCCATCGTTCATCAGGTTGTATGTGTATGAAATTTGTAGAAAATCCGTGGGCGTCGCTCGTGTCCAGGAATTTCATTTTATGGGACTGATAAATGATAATCTGCACCTTTTTTAAATTTTTTTTTTTATCGGAGGTGCTGTATTGTGGACGGAAATGATTGTGAGCAATGCAACTGACTTCATTTTTCAGGAGACGTTGACACGAAGTGGCAAGAGAAGATTATTTTATGCCCTTCCCGATTGTGCATTCACGAGCCATTACAAAAAATGTAACTATAAGAATAGGCCCCAACTTTTTCGAATGGGTGATTCAATGTTAGAGAAGGGGATCTTGTCACTATTGCGGAGGAGGCCTCTGTGACTCCCTATGTCTTGATGGAAGACGGCAAGAACAGACAAAATGAAGAGGGAGTAAGAGTGCTCCTCAACAGAATGTTTATTCCGTCCTTTTTGATTTCTTATTCTTTTTTCCTAACTTTACCGTCGGGCTATTAGGCTCACCCCCTGCTGCTCTGGCCGATTGCACTAACCGGTAATGAACCCAAACGCCCACCCTCTATAAATAAATCCTTTTCTTCGGGACATGAATCAAAGCATCTGTGGTAAATCACGACACTTCAAGTGCCGCGCCTTTTATTGGGAAGGAGGTTTGAAAAGCACCCCTGCGCTTCCTCGCGGACCTCATTTCACCGCGTGAATCGAAGATGATCGGCGTGTCAGTGCGCCTCGTCAGGAACAAGACTGATTGCACCTTAGATTTTCATTCACGGCCATTCAATTCCAGTTATCTTATCAATTCGTTCTTGACTTTTGAAACTGCACATTGTGTTATCGATTATTGAATCGCACGGAGACAACCAGTCCTCACCTCCTCAAAAACATCTATGCTTCAGAATGAAAACTGATCTATGATAGCCTATAATGTTAGAAAATTCCCTACAAACGGTAAGACATAATAGCTTTTCCCGACTTCCGTCTTCAGCAGCTTGCAGCAAAAGATGTTTTACATCTAGAAGAAACCTTTCATAGGTCACCGTTCAGATGACGGCGCTCAGTCACTTCGACAACGGTAGCATCGTACAACATGATCTATTTTCATTTAATACTAATTCCAAATTTAGCTCAAGCGTTCGATGTTTTCCAAAAGCTAAAAAACCTGAAGAAGAGTAACCAAATCAATCAACCTGTATACAGTCAATATGAATACGTATATACTACCGCGCCCAACGAAAATCACATCGCTTTCCATGTAGTAGCGGAATTCATTTTTGGCAGAACCTGAGCACGATTATTCAATGCAAACATCATTTAATTTAAGAGCTATAGTCTACTTACTTTGAATGAACTAGACACCTAGTTCCCGCTTTATTCGAGTCAACGATTCTAAGGGCTCGAAGAAAAGACGAGTATTTTTCCACAAGTGTCAGTCGTAGAGGAATATTTATGCGAAGAGGTCCTCATTATACCCAGAGCTTCGGTTAGATCGACAAAAGAGAATGGCGGCTGTTCTGAGCGCATAAACAAGCTTTTGTGAGTGTCAATTCTAACCGCTTGAATCCGTGACCACACACTTTAGTGCTTGAGACAACTCCATGGTGATGATCTGTACTAACGTCTACACAACCCCCTTCAAAACGTCTTTTTTCTTCCATGTTCGGTCAAACCTATTCTCTTTTCAATCCTTTTGGGTGTCCTTTTTCCTTCTCTCCCACGTTACATCATGCACCGTGTCATTGAATATTTTAGAACGTCCTCTCATTACAGCAAGATCACGTACACAGAAATTGGAATACATTCGCGTGGAATGAAAAGACAAAAGATAGTCAGTACGGAGCAAACCAGATGGTAAAGTCAAAATAAATTAGAAATGTAGAATGATATCCTATCCTCAAGTCACCAAGATGAGAACAAAAGCGGCGTGTAAATACAACAGAGACATATACCTTCTTCTGCCTCAATGTGAACGATAATCCGATTCCTCTCAACCACAAGAAAAAATTAGTGGCGCTGATAATTTATACTTGGATTGTTATAACATTAGTCAAAGATCAAAAACAGTAGGTGCTGAATGCGGTAAAGACCTGGAACTAACAATTTTGTATGCAATTGTCAAAGTATAAATCCTGGTTTATTGAGGAGGATGTGGTGAATTCACTAGCCAACTAAGAATAGAACGTAGAATACAAATAGATTGACTACGCGTTCCCTCGATGTATGCGGGTTATTGAGGAGTCAACATGGTGAGTTCAAAACACTAGATTGCACTCTGGTGAGGGGAAATATTTTATTTCACTATCAATTGATTCTGATGACATTTTAACTATCTCGTTCTTAATTTATCCTAAAATTGTTTTCTTTCTATGAAAAATATAGTCCTTGAAGAAAAAAAGTTATGTAAGAACATGAACGATTAATGAGCTGTGCCATAATTCCATCAATGTGTCAATAATCCGCCGTATTATTAAGTAAAATAATTGTTTTTAAAATACCTGTATCAGAACTGCAAAAAGTTAAATTTTTTTAGAAGATTGTCGACATTATTGTATTGATGAACATCGTCACAGTTTGCATCATCCTCATACTAGAGACTGACACGGACTCCTTCCTACGGTGATTATTTTTGTATTCCTACCAAGAGTTGAAGTAGTAACACGAAAAAGCCCTTGTAATTCGACCAATTACCTGAGGCACCCTGATGTCGGTACCTTTTGAAAAACAATATGACCTACGCTCACTCGCGTACGTGATCTTTACGGAGCATGCGACAAGAATCACAACCTACTCGTTGCATTTGACGCTGGCAACCGTGAGTTTTTCTTTGAAATCAAGAACTCTGGCCCCGGATAGCATTTTTGACAAGAGGGCGGATGGCTTTAGTCTTCCTCACGAGAAGTACTCTTATCGGATTACCTACTGCATGTGAGTAATACTATACTTTAGGTTAGGTATTACTTGAGTTATGTACAAGCTGTTCTCTTCTCAGCTCAACCTGATAAACTGAGGACACAGGAGGAAACAAAATGAGGAAACAGCCTCATGATGGTCAAGATTACGACACTCATCATGGTAGAGAACTTCCAGCTGGAGGAAGGCCAAGTCATTATGTCGTAACATGGAATATTACCGATGTTTTGAATAAGTTTTAAATTTTTTTCTCTACCTCTTCCCAATTTTTGTTAGAAAGACTAAAGTTGATACTGGAAAATTAAAATTTGAGTTTGGGAACACGATGATGCTTGATAGAGTTTTGGTTGGTTATTCCTTGAATAATCAACCTGTTTTCATGCAAAAGGTCAACCTCTCCGATTCGGCTCAAAATTTTTTCTGGACGTTTCATGGTGTCTAGATCAAAAAACATAGTTTGATTATATTATTCAAGGAATACCCAACCAAAAGGTCCGCCGTCCGTGCCGTTTTTGGTAGTAGAAAATTTCTAAAAATCTAAAATTTGGGTCAGGGGTCTTTTTCCGGCCTAGGGCGGTCCCCGAAACTTTTCAGCCCAATCGGACCAATTTTGGGCGGGGTAGGGGTCAAAATGTGATTTTTTAAAAATGGATTTTCGAGATTTCGGGCGATCTTGGCGAGTGGGGTATCATTTTCCACTAAATCTTGGACGCTGAATCCAATGAAGTGGGTCCCAGAACGATTGGCACCCACTGGAAGAAGTTATGGGTCAAATTGGGTATTTATTACCCATTTTGAATATGTGTTTTCGGGATTTCCGGTACCTGGGCGTGTGGGGTATCATTTTTCACTAAATTTTGGATCCTGAATCGATTGGAATGGGTCTGGGACCCGCCGCACCCACTGTTTTCCCCATTCCCCCCACGTTGAAGAAATGAGGCTCCATGCGCCTGGTTCGAATAACCAACCCGTGTGTAAGAATTTGCAGCGTTTTTTCAATTCATTTTGAACACAGAAAACACACATAAATTTGGAAAGATGCCTGTAAAGTGAGCAAAGGAGTCGTTTGTTCGAATGATGCGTTGGTGGTGAACATTGTCCTGTGAAAAAGGACTATATAGTTTCCAATGATTTTAATTCTGGTTTCTGGTTATAAAAAAAAAAAAAAATTATTTTGATTCATACCGCTTGTTCCTGTTGTTTCTGAAATTACTATCTAAATCAACTATGTTACAGACTTTGTAACTGAGTGAGGTGAAGAATTGAAACATTAATCACCGCTTGACATAGTTTTGGCCACAGAAAAGAGAAAAACAAATCTACTCAAAAGAATAACCAACCAAAACCGGTAATTCACCGTAAGCATTGGAGTTCATTAGTCGGCCAAGAGCTGTAGGTTAAAAAAAAAAAAAAATCTTCAGTCCGCGTGAAGTAAGGTATAAGTCCCGAGGGAATATCTGAATGGTGAGGTCTCTAAGAAACAGTTGAAAAGACGTCCTTCCAAAGCAGTGGCAACAACGGTTGTTGGCCTATTACAATTGTGGGTTTACTGACTGCGTTTATAAGGGGCAGCTGCTTAGAAAAAATACTGTTGAAAGGGCATGATGGAGGGGTATACTTGATGTTTGACAAAGAGAAGGCTCTCAGCAACTAAAAAGTGTTTCTTTGAGCATGATGTGGTTCAGTAGGAACAGAGTTGTTAGCTCGAGTTGTGCTCTTAATCCTCACAGCGGGAGCTTCGTACTAATGGATCTGTTATTAAAACGATCTGGACCTGGTTGGAAAGGGGGGTCCGCTCTTAATGTTCTTGCTTCTTTCTCACATCCAACACCGATTCATCATGTTACAATGTGAGAATACTCGATGGCGCATCATGTAACCAGTCACCCGCCATAAGCCGTTCCTCCTAGCGTGGTGGGTTTTTCTTTTTAAATTATGAATGCGCTATGTCCCCTTTTGCATACGTATTACTTCGGCCCATGGAATGTAATGTAAGCAAACACAATTCAATATTAGAAATCGGTATACTCATTCGAAGATGAGAATAGAAAATGTGTTTTTTAAAGAGGGCACAACCATTATTATTCATTTCAAAGGGATTTGGAAAATCCAAGTCTGCGAATTTCCAAAATGAATGCCATTTGAAAGAATACACAACACACAGTAATCTCCGTTACAAGAGTCCCAACCATCTTGTCGTCCTATCGATGCCAAAGATGTATTTATTTCACAATATTTCGTTCAGTGTACTTGGACATTCGAACATAAAAACTCTTGATTCGATCCAAGAGTTCGTTTTCCGAGTAAATAGTTGAAGATGTGAGTTAACCACTTCTACAATGGATGGCTACTGGAAAATGGCCCTACCCGAAACTGGTCTTATGTAGTTACAGTGTAAATAGAGTTTCATTTTCAATTCTTCTTAAATTGATGATTTAATCATGTTAAAGATAACGACAGTGGAAAGTTGGATAAAAAAGAGGAATTTTGCGCAACGTGCGCAGCTGTATACAATGCGACAAAGCACCGCGGAGAGTGTGAAGAGCCCTCCAGATCACCGAGGTCTGACACCTGGACACTATTGAGACTTCAGAACAAAACGAATAACATCCATTGACAGGAAAGCTGAAGGTACCAGAGCTTATAAGCCGGGATGGAAGTCGTGCCATTTAGAAGCGTTCCGTTTTGTTGCTCCTCATTCAAGAGGAACGTGTGATCGGTTTCAATAGAGTTCTCACCTCATGTTGGCAAAACACTCAACACCGCCCACCCAAGTCGCTTTGGAGCCCACCAGCAAAGTAAAATGTCGCTCTTGACCTACAGTAAACGCCTCTCATCAACATTTCCTTCATGTGGCCCTTGACAAATCCTCCCGTACAATGAACATATGCAGCTAGCACAAATAGGTATACAATAATCAAAGTCTTCGACAGCCGCATTTCAACTGGGAAAACGGGGATTAGGACACCTCCAACAATAGCTTGCTTATTGCGAGGGAGCTCAAGTACTTTTTACAAAGGATCTATGAAAAGTAGAGCTAAGGAAACTCCACCAGGTACCAATAGTTCTTCTCACTGCTGCTCTTGTATGCGCATTGGTTGGGGGCACATCTTTAACTTGACAGAGTGGATTGTTGCGAAACCGTTTTGTACCTCAACTAGTTCGCATTAGCGATTCATTAAAATACGTGCCATGGCCCGCATTCACAATACCGGGAATAATAATTTATGCATTAACACCCAATTTAGACGTTTGACGGGAGCAGACTGAATCTGAAAATACCAACCCGTACGCTCAATCTAATTATGGTTAACAATATTGAAATAAATAAAATGAAATTAAATTCAATGTTTTTTTTAATGTTGCCAGTTATTTCACAGTGGTTTTTGTTGATCTCGCTAGCATGGGTAAACGTTTCTGAGAGGTATCTGTATCTGTAGGTACTTAATGGGAAAAAAAGAATGCGGGGACAAACTTTTTTCTAGTATATGAATTACTCAAATTCAAAATCTCCATTTTTTACCCATTAGCTGCCTCCATTGGCGGCGAACAGTCCAAAAACCGAAAAACCAAAAAATATCCATCGTCCAAAGTTCGATGAAAAATGACATTCCACACGCCAGAGTACCCACAAATTTTGAAAAATCATAATTAGAATACCCATTTTAACCTCTTAAATGCCTTCGTGTGGAATTTCGCAAGAATGTTGGTTTTTTGGAAAAACAGAAGTGCTCGAAATCGTAGCGGGAAGGGAGGAAAAGGAAGAACAATGAGAAGGAAGAAAATATACCTTTAGCGGGCGTACATTAGCTAAAGGAACAAAGTATTCTGATTACGAAAATGATTACAAGTTATGTAAAAAAATTATTACAATTCTGATTACAAAAATAGAATGCCCGGTATAAAAAAATAATAATAATAATAAAATTTAAAAAAATATATATATAAAAAAGTGCCCGCACAACATCAAACGAGAATGGGAATTCAGATGACCAAGCAAACAGCTCCTTTCAATCCAGCGATGACACCACCCTTCCAGCAGCTTCCCTTCAACTGCCACCTTCTTTCAACATCGCGTGCCCTCAAAGTGGGAACAGAGCGATCATCAGGGGAGATCTAAAGGGGGATTATTGCCTTCAAATAATATAATGGGCCGACTCGTTGAGATGTAAGTTGTTCCAGACCAATGGGAGGCTACCCTTGAGCCTCCCGTCGACAGATCGTTTCAACCGGAGCTCCCTATCCTCTTTCTCTTGCTACTTACTATTGTCATGCTAATGGACTTTTTTTTAAATCTTCATTTGCAGTTTGATCCGCCATGTTGGGGATGAATCACCCTGGAACCATATTGGAAGATTTGTCATTCACAATGAGGGAGGCTAAACCATGTTTCATTCAACTTGAAAAAAATCTATTAACGTGAAGGGTCTTGTGAAATTGGAGCTGAGAATGATATCTTTAAAATGATAAAATAAAATACATCCGACAACCATTTAAAAGGAAAGATACGTTGTATTTTGCAGCAAATTTTCTGCAGTTACGGTGTGTTCTCTTACTCCCTACTGCTGTCACAACGAAGGGGTTCCTGAACGATTTCTCCTACTGGCAATGAATGAGGTAGAATGTAGGAGAGATCATACATAGCCTCAATTTATTTTTCAAAAGCCAGAAATCGAGTGATGAATGTATTCATTTTTTAAATCAGTCATACGGATGTCACTTGACATTCACTCCTTACTCTATTTTTGGTTGAGTGACGCAAGGAAAGTAAATTATGAGTTTTCCGATTTGAGGGGCACCTTTGGTTCAAGTTGGTGCCTTATTCCATAAACACTCGTTAATTTAAAAGTGGAATGCCGAAGTGTTTGGAAAACGAGTTTGTGTTTTATTGTTCCTTATTCCATAATCAAATTTGATCACATCAGAAATTAAGGTAATTCTGATTTCATGTCATGCACTGGCTGATTATGTATTTAGAAAAAGTATTTCAATCATGTTGAAAGAAGGAAAACCAGGACCGCCAATTAAGTAATACATAATCTTCGTCTTACATAATCTCTCTATATACATAGTAATCGTCCTCGGATGTTTCAACTATAGCCTTTACTTTTTTGTGGTAATGTCAATTCTTTCCCGGTTGTATTACTTTTTTCGGTCAAATCCCGGTTCTTCCGGGACTAAAAAGAAGTCCCTTTTCCCAGTGTCCCATAGGTTAACTTGGACTACCCACGGTTAGTTCTCTGCAGTCTCTAAAGGCTGAGCCAGGAGTCATTCAAAAGCAGGAGTTTCATCGCCTCTTCTGAAAAGACTTCATGTCATTGACGGTACAGGTTAAGGTAAGAATAGCGTACGCGGACCGCAGAACAGGCTCCGTGAATAACGAGCAGCATAACAATAGTTTTGGGTAGTTCCTATCTGTGGATCAGGATTCTCTCTCGGATCGAGTATAGGTCTCCCAAGAAACTTAACCCAAGCCTTTATCATCCCAAACTAATTAATGATGTCCTCTACAATGGAACCATTAAGGAAAACCTACGCGCCACAGGTTCAGCAAACCTTGCAAATATTGCACCTTTCAGCTTTACATCAGATAATTGCCTTCATTCATCAAATGGAGCGACAAGGGTATGGGATGGGCGAGAAGAAAATAACGTTATTGGGAGGAATAGTGAATCAGCATCATTTGTGATAGGGAGAGCAGTGACATGGAACAAATATTTTTTTTGGTCTACAAATCAAGATGAAATAATTCTTGAAAACAATGAGTTGCATCAGAGTTAGTCGATTTTCGAAAATTCGTTAAACACAAGAGGATCCGCATTGAGCATCGAGAGTCTGCCGAACATTAATGCTAATATTTTATATATTATATATTATAATACCGATAACCATGAACGTACTTCACATTTTATCAATAATAGTTTAAATTAAAGTTAGTCAAAAATCCAAAAACGCTGCTGCAGCTGCTCCTTAAGTTCAAACGAGGAATTTAAAATTAGCGAATTTTTGTTAAAAGTACCACTTGCATTTTTGATTTATTCTTGTGGGAATAATCCATCCCAAAATCTCAGTTTTCACGTTTTAAAAAGGGTGGAACAACTGAATGTTAGTGTCTTTGGAAACTACTCTTTCCAGTAAATTTTGAAAATGTAATAAATTCAGATGAGTTTTAAAAACGAATTTTCCCACAAATAGGAACAGTGTTTTTTCCAGTAGTGGATTTTTTCCAGAGTCTTTAAAGGTTTTCTGCATTTGGATTCACCTGACAAAAATGTTTTTTCTAATTGTGTACCGTACCTGCGAGAATGCGCTATGTACGTGCAAGGTCCACCCTGCATAAAAAAACATTGTTGAATAATCTGCTTCTGCCATACAATTACTATCGTGTAATCGTGCATGGGTAGCGTGCTGGCGTGAGATTCGCCCAACACTAAGTTTCTTTTCTTTCTCCATTCACTTTTCTAGTAATAATAATCCGACTTTTTGTCTTCTAATTAAGACACAAAGTGTACTGATAATCGAAGATTATGTCTTATCATCATTACTACGTGGAATACCTCTCTGCGTGCTATGAGTGTCGTAAAAAAATCATTAGAGCTTTTCCTGCGCATCAGCTCGCCACTGTTTTACTGTTCTCCCTTTACAAGCGTGGCCATCGGTGTGTACACGCCTTAAATGAGAAAACTAAACGCCGATTAGCGTTGAAAACAAACTAGTCGATAGGACCAGTTAGAAAAACACAGTGTTTCGTTTTTATAATTCATCTGGAAAGGAAATGTAAGCAAAATAAAGTTGACAAGTTAATTTGTGTGAAGAAGATTGGGCCTCACATTATCCGTCCAAACCCGTTCGAACATGTGTGTTATAATTCTGACAAAATGTTTCGCTGTTGGTGAAATATTCAGGATTGGATTCAGTTCACATCTGGTCTGCGTGAATGTGAGTACGAGCCTCTTCCCAGAAGTGCGCATGTGAATCACCTATAAGGACCTTACAAGCCATGGTTTACAGCAATATCTTTATACTACATGAATTCATTTTTTTTCCGGTGCTCCTCTTAAGTCATACCGCCCTAGGGAAAAGTACCTACACGGAGACTTTCTGAGTCATTCAAAATGTAAACAAACATCTCAAGATGTCGGAACCTTCATAATGACACTTCAGTGTTGAGGAGCGGTCCCCTTTTCCCATCTTGCACTTGTCGGCGGTATTTTTTAATGTTCCATCTTTCTCGAATCAATACAGCCGAGGAAGACCAGGCTCCTCTGCAGACAACCTAGGAGTTGTATACTTATCATGTCCTTTTTCTCCATGGAGGCCTCAGAAGCCCTATTTTAATGTTGAAATGGAAAGTTCGTTTTGGTTTCGATTAATTGATTTACATTTTTATTATTGTACACGAACATTTCTATTGTTCATTTTCCAAAATTAAAACGTCCACTAGCATTTGGCGTTTTCAGACGCCATGAACAAATAGTTCGGTGTAGATCTGCCTCCCCCACTGTCAGTCTGGATTTGCATATTACAGCCGTAAATCTAAGTGTTTTAAACCGATTTATTCAAATATTTTAACGATGATGTGTGCAAGCTAGTGGAAGGTCACATATGAAATTCCGGATGGTCGAATAAATGCTGTGCGTAAATGTCGAATATTTGGGTGTAATCACACGATCTAACTGTCTGAATCGGCTCAAAGTTCATCATTATTATATCATAATTTACTCTTCGGCATGCGCTTTGTTACAAATAAATGTTTGTTGCACGTATAGTAGGGGTTTCTGAATGAATATGTTGGTGTTTGGATGTGCCGTCTGCATCCTTCACGCACATAATTACGCGGGGTATGTTCTGAAGTGGAATGAGCCTGAACCTTCAAAACGCCTACGATTTCTTTTTGAAACACATCTCTCTCTCGACTCCATACAATGAACGACAGTTACGCTCAACTTACCAGTCTTATGGCATGCTCATTAGGTTGCTCTATTCAATCACTACTTCATAGATTGAACCTACCACTTATACGATTTCATGAAAGATTTAGTAAACCTATTCGTATAGTATAATATTGTAGCTTCAGGTCTTGGAATGCAAAAGAGATGGGGCTCTGGTAATGTTATATATTAAGTTTTTAATACATAGCCGTTATTAGTACACAAAAACAAGGTTTTTTTTAACTCCTTCTACACTAGTAAGACATCCTGAACTCAAGATCGGTTAATCCGATCCTGACCAATCTCATTTGGAATGCTCGATACGTTCATTTTACAACAGGAAGCAATGGAGGTCTAATGTAGGATTTGCCACCTAGCAAAGATAATATATCGTTATTATTTGGAAGTAAGCCATTGGCTAAGCATCAAAGCCTCTGGTTTCCATGTATTGGATCAATCACACACCAATAGAAAAATGATTGGGCACTTTGAATGGTAGTAAGAGTATCGGGAGGGAGAGGTGCCAGAAGACTGTGGTACGGTTGTCATGAGTCGAAGGGAGTGCGTGGTGCTCACCAGAATGTCCAGTCATTGTCCCGAGGCACATTTCCCATCCTGCCCACTCCCCCCCGGAGCCCGAAAAACGTTCATTGTGTTGTAATCAATTAATTGAATCACATTTTTCGTGGGGGCGGGTGTGACAAGTCGGTAAAACCTCCTGGTAATATCTGATTTACATCACAATGGGGGCTTCGCCTCTAATAATGAACCTTCCTGGAGTGGTTAATGAATGTTGGGACCTATAGAGCATTCCTTGAAGCCCTTTCACAAATTAGCCGATCTCACTCATTTCCTTGGCGTTAAAAAGATAAGTCAGCCAACCATTTACAACCCTTCACTCATAATAATTATAATACGATACTCAACTCCTTCTCTTCGTATCGTAAGAGTAAACAAGAGTACAAAAAAATAAAATAAAATAAAAAAATAAGTGGGTATGAAGGTTGCTGGTGTTTTTACAATACAGCTACCTATAGAGCTGTAGTCTATAATCACAATGGCAATTTCAAATTTCTAATTGCTCCATGTTTATCCGATTCTTTCATTTGTGTTATTTTTGAGGTCATGAGATGACATAATCATAACCATCAACTATCAACTAAGTGCAAATCGTGGGACTGATCGTGCAGAGCAAGACCAGCTGTATCAAACCCTCAATGGTCGAAGTAACAAAGAAATCGAAGAAGCTTTGAAAACTTGAAATCGTTTCTATGCAGTTAGCAAGAGAATAGGGAATCATTCCGATTAACAAACTTCAATTGCACAAAAACTGTAATCGTAAAATTTTACCGTACCTATGTGTAATGAATAGAGTGGTGAAATTTTGAAATGAAAGAATGACTGATATATATTACGCATTAAAAGATACCATTAAACCAAGCCGCTCACTCAGGTCCAATTTTCCAATTACAGGTGTAGTAAAACGCTGCAAACTATTTCACAACGGTTTTCAATAACACAATGCAATGATACACACAAATGCAAATATTCAGGTCCCCGGATGCATGTCACTACAGATAAAGTTAAAGAATATACCTCTTAATAGAAACTGGATACCGACATTATTGCCGATATTATGGTTCTGTCATACAGATTCTGTAGGGTTTTAGACCGAAAATTTAAAGGAAAGGTAATCCGCGCAGAAAAGATTGTTACGGAAATCGATCGTAACATATGGTTATAACGTGACTATGTACTAGTCGGCCATGTGGAGTGCTTTGGTGAGGAGATTGGTTGCTCTGGAAATTCTGAATCGTAAAATACGAGGCAAGCAATTTTGGTAATGGAGGCTAGACGTCCTCACTAACTTGGGAGACAACACGACCAACCCATCCACTTTTGCCCTCTATTTTGTCCCAAACAAGCCCATACAGAATCTGTGCTTGTAAAATAAGGGGTGCAGTCATGTCATTCGGACCTGTTATAAGTTATCAAATTAACGGCTGATCGCAGGTATCAATGTTCTCTGAATGTGAGGAAACTTTTATCTCTGCTCATCCATCTAACAACTGGATGGATCAAGTTTCAATTAGCATTGAAAAATCAACACTAGTTGTCACTTCTAATTATATCAACCTACTTTTTGACCTGGTCTGGAAAGATGATATTCATCTGTCGACAAGTATAACTGCGCGGTTTTGTTTTAATGTCTCAGCTTGCTGCCCATGAGTTTTTCCGATTTGACAACTGGGATAGAATTATCGTGAACACAGTTTTCAGAGCGTCCAACAAGTTCTGAGTTGAAGTCGAATGAGTTTTTATGGTGACTAAACCAGGTGGTAAGTCGTCCGATTGAATTATCTGTTTTTGGGTCGCCAAATCCGAAACCGCTCTCGCTGGTGGGACAGTTTCCAAGGAAAAATAGTAATAGGGAATTGTAAAAAAAAAAAAATAATGGACATTTGCTGAGTTCACCATATATGTTCTTTGAATATTGCATGGGAAACACACAAGACAAAAACTGCTTGCGCTTTTTGTCAAGGGAGTACAATGAGCAAACGGCAAACCAAATATACACTCGACAAAATTAATAAATCTAATTTTTATATTAGTCTCCATGCGCCTGGTCCGAGGAATAACCAACCCTTATGTAGGAATTTGCAGCGTTTTTAGTGGTTCGAATCAGGGTATAACTCCTATCGAAATTGATCACCTAAATTTTAATTCGGGCTGATATCCCAAGTGACCTTCAAGTTCAGATCAAACCGATCTCATGAATAGATCTGATCACAAAGAGCGCGGGTAAACTTTCAATTGTGAAAGGTCCAAGTGGAGATTTATTCAGTAACTGACGATGGATTTACGATCGTTAAGAAAGACCCCACCCTCCCGAAGGTTTATCGCGGCTGAAAAAGAACATTTTGAAGAAACTGTTTGTTATTTGTTAGTGGTGGGTCGTCGCAAGCAGTCAGTTTGAAATACGGTTGTGACACCCAGAGCTTGAGGGTGTGATTAAGTGGTCTAACCGGAGGGGATGTTTATTGGGGCCCCTTCTTGGGTGCCTATATTATAGTGAAGAGGACTCTATTGCCCTGCTATACTCCATTTAACTACTCAGCTACCCTATACCCCCCCAATAAACGGTTCCATTTCCATTCGAGACAGTCTTCAAGATCCATCAAACGGCAGTCTTTCTCTTTCTGAAGCTCAACCGAGTTAAATTGAGGCAAATAATGAAAAAAAAAAAGTCATAATGAAGGGTTCATCAATACTCATTGATGTGGAACTTCTGTGCTTAACGCAGAACATTTAGATGAGACAGTCATGATGATATTTATCCCTACCAGAGAAAATAGTTCAATTTTCTCCTCCACTTCCATCTAGACTATCCACGGACAGTTATTAGCCCTACTCCTATTAGTTCTCCCCGTCTGATGAAGATCTGCTTCTAACGCATTTAGATATATTGCAGGGAGAGATTTGAGAGATGCAAAATCCAATTTGACATATATGTCCTTAAATCGGGGGATTGTTCTTGAAATTCTATAGCTGCAGAATAATATCTTCTGATAGCACTACTTATCGAAGACATACACTAGGAACCTAAAGACTAATTTGGCTCAGCAACCTCAAAAACTCATAACAGAACAGAAAGACACTCCATTGGGTATCAATTCTCAATTTTGCGTATTTTTGGGATCTCGCACTGAAGTCGTAATAAATTCGCATTGTGCTTCTTGGGGGGCCTACCCGCCTACATGTGATCATCCACTAAATATTTATGGGGTGCTAAAGAGGGGCCCGGAGCCTTCACCAAGAGCTCTCGACTTTTATTGGCCGCTCGCAGTAACCACCACCTCTTCCATCTAATTGACACGCAACCTCCTCAAAGAGCAACTTCACCTCTTTCCACCCTTCCACTTCATCACTTCCCTTGGAAATTTACGTGGACGATCTTTTCTTTTAACGAACCCTCCAGAACACGAACTGTCTCCGTTTCACTTACGCTTATATTCGCCTCTCTAGAGTACCTACCTCAGTTCTTCTTACCGCGCGCTATTGTGCTTTTGAATGACGAGGAGGGCACTACGTGGCAGACAGTAAAAACTCAGAGAACATTCTGCCCCCCAGAAAAGGTGAACTCCTGAATTCAACAGACAGCAACGAAGCAAAGAGAGAAGAAAAAAAAACTCCATCCCAGTTCTTAAGTCATTTAGCACACTGACAGAAATATGATACAGTTTCATGCTTTCGATTGATTACGAGTGAACTCATCGTTTCTTGCTTCACTATGGGTAAGGATGTAAGAAAAAGCACTTCATGATTACTATCTACCTCCTGATTTGAAGCTATTCTTGGCGAAACAGTTATTTTTTGAACATTTCGAGTTAGGTGTAGGTTATGTACTGATCAAATGACGGATTACATACACGTATATTCCATTCAACTCATATTTCAATTAGGTTTGTAATAGAAGACTTCTTTCTTGTGGTATACAATTATAATTGTATTACTGTTATATTACCTCGAATCATTTTAATTTAGAAATGAAAAGTGAAATGACATTTTTTTTTAAATCGAAAATTTGTTGGTAAATTTTGAGAGATTTTTGGCCGTCTGGTTGCGCCTGAAATAATATAAATACCTTTTACTAAATAGGTATAGCATTTTAACATTAAACTAAAAATTCATCACATTTAATATTTTGTTTCACGAAAGTTTCCAACGCTGCGCCATTAGCCCGCATAGATAGCGGAAAACCCCGGTTAGTCTGGAAGTAAATGCTCAGTAAAACTTGCCGGATGCATTACACTTCCTTTTCCGTTCCATCCAACAGCAATGTTTTCAAGTTTTTTCATGATTCTCCTCATAGAAATGAATTCTTTTAGAATGTATTTCTAAGAATTATTAGAAATCAACCAATAACAGCCAACAATCAGCAAATTACTACAAATGAACGGCTGTTGGAATGGACGGTACATGAAATTAGATTGCTTCGTATCGGTGCACGTGGTTAGTGCACCCTTTTGAACGGGCTAGAAGCGCGGCGGTTAGAAAACGAACCATTTTGGACGCTCTCTAATTTAAACACCAAAAGCTTCAATTTGAAGTGAAAATTCAATAGCAACAACCACAACAGACGCCAACTTAATAAATTCTCAGTTCGGGGTAGTCACATGTATAATTGTGATTAGAGGCCTAATCGCATTACAATTAACCGGGAGCACTAATGATAACGAACCGACAAGGGTGTTGTCCTCTCATTTGCGTCCAGTGGCAAAGCATTGCATTTTTTGTATCCGTTCTTTGGTTTAGTGTACGCCAACTTTGATCTACCGATGGTGAAGGTGAGATTGGAAATCTCCATTCCATACAAGATCTTTCCATTTCTCCGATTTCTTCGGAGGTAAAATATATTCATCAAGCCCCAGGAAGATCCCTACTTGTAGGTAAGTATATATCCGTGGACAGGTGTGGATGGATTCGCCTTTTAAAACAGGCGACAACGGCGAGGGATCGGGGCGTCCTGGTACGTGCGACTGTGTGCGTGTGGGGTCTTTATCACCACTTGAGAGTTCCAACCTAAGTGAAATATCACATGGGAGGGGAGAAGTTCTCGCCACAGTCTTGGGTGGCCACCGAGATCCTATCGCACCGCTACAAATTGTCTTTCCAACACTTCCACACTCCTATCTTTTCCCCTCAACACACGAAATTCTCTCTGCCCCCACTGTTTTGCTCTTCTTCTCACGCGTCTTCTACCTACCGATTTGCCCCGCATAAGATGTTCGACTTATCTATTCTACCTATCCGGACGAAGAGGAAAATTGACCTAGTTGAGTTGGTCCATTTAGCAAACGCCCAAGCCAAATCCGAGCTGATATCCTTAGAATGCCAGCGGTTAGATGGTGTTAGGGCTCTCACCGTTACCTAGATTCCAGATATATAATGTCAGTTGACAACCAAGACTAAAATCTTGCAGTATAGACTTCATCCTGGCCAGCGGTGCAAGCTGAGGGCTAAACCACTATTAGAGGGCAGTATTTGAACAAGAATTCTTCGATATTTTTATCGCTCTCTCAGGTGTCCTGCTATCTAGCAGAAATAAACGTTGGAACAATGTCTATAGCTCTAGTATGGAGTCTAGAGAAATTTCAGGCTTTTAGGCCCATTCTAGAGGCCAGGAGACCCTGTTCTGACAAACCGCAACTGTTTTAGACAAAACAAATTACTCTTTTAATTTTTCTGTGTTAATTTATTCATTTGTGTGGACATCAGGCAAAATAATTTTGACACGAATTGTAATTTGTTCCCGCTGAAAAAAAACTTGATTCTATTCATTTAATCTACACGATGATTCGATGATTTGATTTTGAACCATGAATCGACTAGGACGGGTTCCGGACCAACCGGCGCCCTTACATGACATGCAATGTGTACTCAGGTAACATCAAAGACATTATCATTTTGAAGCAATATTATATTTCAGCTTATCTCATGCATGTATAAAAAAAACTGAACGGTTCTATATTTTGTCTTCAGTCAGAAATATGATTGCAGGGGATTGCATTCATGCCTGATTGACCCTACGATACTTCTTGCGGGAAGTAGGATGTAACAAAG
The DNA here is from genome assembly GCA_019603395.1 of Cyrtorhinus lividipennis. Taxonomy (NCBI): domain Eukaryota; kingdom Metazoa; phylum Arthropoda; class Insecta; order Hemiptera; family Miridae; genus Cyrtorhinus; species Cyrtorhinus lividipennis. The sequence continues at coordinate 1,633,082 of CM034007.1, forward strand.
AAATGCAGCATGCATGAGACTCCAATTTTTTTTTTAATTCCTCTCGTCCCCTCTTATTTTTTCCACGACAAGTGAATTGAATCTTTCGGCTCATACAAAGCGGAGCACGTCGGAAGTAGGCGTAAACGGTAGATATTCGCCTTTAATCCCGGACTAAAGACGATTATGCTAATCGAATCGTTATAGTTAAGCCTTCTTGTGGAAAAGACGGCATTTGCTCGGAAGCCCGATGCTCGAAAGCCTATATATAGAGGCCACCTGAAGGGAGGTGTCCCTGATCTTATCTCGTATCGAAAACTGTCAACTGCTCCTCAACCTCGCCGTGACAATCATCAAACTAATTGGAAACAACTCCGCTAATTATAAACAAATCTTATACTTTTTCGTCCTCTCTGGAGTTTTCCGGTACTCTTTCTCACGAGCCTTGGGTTACTCCCTCACTCCCTAGACCGCAATGAGAAGATAAGGCTCCGAAGTCATTCGGTTGTTGAAGGAAAAGGAGGTAGATTCCTTCCCCGTGCCACCCAAGGAGCCCTCTGATTTCTTAATTGATTGCCTCAGAGTCGACGGCCGTAAAATATCCTGAAAGAAAAACGTCCCGGGCTTTAGAGATGGTTCCAAACACTCTGGAAAGCGAAGGTGTCGTCAAGCCATTCTGACCTCAGGAGGAGAACAATTAGTAGGACCGACTTTATCTGATTTGACTCCAAAGACGAATCTGGCTCCACGAGCCACTCTCGAAGACTACACACCTTTAAATATAAATAAACGCAAAGACGCTCTTTCTTTTTCTCTCTACGATGAGTATCGTGCCCCCACCAATCAAAACCGTCACTGAATCCTTTTTCGTCCAAGATCGTCGGCTTCCTTCGAGTATATTTCTTCATTGAGACTATACCTTCCACTTCGCGAAATCCTTCTGTCGGAGCTCACCTCAGATACCATCTATGCCATAAGTTCCCCACGCTTTAGGAAGGCTTTTATTTGGATGACACGCCCGAAATCCGGCCTCACGCCAAGTAGATTGTGTCGGTTTCTTCATATCGACCGGGGATCAGAAAGAGACCGAAAACTTAATGAGCGGAAGGAAATAGTTGTGTTCGGCTGAACATATTGGATGTCGATCTTTAGTTGCATACTTAGGAGTTAAATCTTGGTAAGAAACATTTTAAGCCATGTAACACAATATATAATATTTCTAAGAAGATTTTTAGGACCACTGGTTCTTACCACCTCCTTGAAAAGAAACGATTTGACCAGAGCTAGAAAGGGAGAAGATGGTGAGACCTGGGAAAAGATTAATTTTGGATTCCATAACATGACTTATCTTCTGAATGAAATGACAATATTCTATCCTGAAACTCTTATTAATTTGTTGACAGGATTAACTTTTTTCTTGAAGTGAATCAAAGGTGATTGGTATTGACGAAAGTCATTTTTGACAGCGTGTCTGTTTGAATTCTCGGTAGAGTATGAGATCAACCTGGGGTGTCAAACCAGGGGTGACTGCGTTTTATGCATTATATTCACCGAATCCTTAACTTGCGGATATAGCAAGACCTACATTTTTCTGTTTACCAAGTTGATGAGAGACACAGGGACACTATTGTAATCAACTTGAGAGATGGGGATCCTCTAGGGAAAATTGACAACCCTCCAGAAGTTTTCACCAGGAACTATCCGAGAAATTTACTCATACAATAGGAGCTTGAAATTCGAATCGTACCGTGACTTATGTTGACCCCGGACATCGTCGCCGGAAGGTACGTTCACCTCTACGGATGGGACTATCAGAGTTCGGTGCCCTGCCTTCCCTCTTTGCTCGGTATTACTGAAAGGGTAGTTTCACGACCCCAAACTTCTTCAAAAGCTCCTCCTACAACCGTGAAATCTATATTGTGTCAACAGTGACTCGGAAGTCGATGGACACGGACATATTTATGTTCCGGGGTCAAAACTTCTTGGGTTGTTTTGCCAACAACGAGAGAGGCTTCCCTTTTGTGTCCTTTTATGCGCCTAAATGTCATTGCACTCATTTCTCTCAAGAAAGCGTCCGAAATGACCACAACTTCCCTTACCGTGGGAATGCTTCCTCGTTTACTCATACCTAACTCAGAAGAAGTTGAGGAAATCAGCTTTCTATGGCCAAATATTCAAGATACAACATACTAACTCGTTCAGTATAAATGATGGCGCTATGAAATGTCAACTGGAAGGAGACATGTATATGTGCTAGACTTTTACCTGTAATTCGGTTTGAGCAGCAAGCGCAGTAAGCCGTATTTCAAGGGGGACTGACCCCAATGATAATAATTTTCTCTGGCGTTGTTTCCTCTAAGGTGATGATAATAATAATGGATCAAATGATAAAATCGGACTCCTTGAGAACTATCGATTTTAATTTATAATTACGACTTATACAAATCATTTGGGCCTTACAATTCCCTCAGCAACGCTTTTGGCATCGGCATCCTTATTACCTCCATGATTCATTCAGTACCCCTCCGACACACACCCTCCCATAAGAAAGCAATGCTCGCCGCGAAATTCTCGGTATGGCAAGAAATAAGCTGTCCGAAGGTACCGCCTTCGCCGGCAAAATTGTGAAGGGAAGTACCAATTAAGATGAGCTATGGTTCTGTGGAAGACCATATGCAAGAGTGAAACCGATCTACAAGGGTTGAACCTTGCAAGCGGTTAATAGTTGAGTGAGGAGCCCATTAACGTAGATCATTAATACCTCAAGATAGCTTGGAAACCGTATGGGGTACAAATCGCTTGTCTGCTGAACACAGAACTCTTCCAGAAGGAAACACGCGGTTTCAGTAGATGTATCCTGAAATGATGCTTGAGAGCTATCTACAAATATTCTGTAAATGGACTTGAATTTCGCGAAGGCGTTTCTAGGTTCGAGGACGAACTACAGGTTAACCTATTTCCCGTGATCCTATACATGGTGTGTATACTCACATTGGTTTAGCACACGACTAACAAAAGAATATCTGTGTGCCTGTCCACATTTCCTTGCCACCACTGTGATCCGATTGCGAATTTTTCGAGGTCATGAGGTTTCAGCTATGGATGGTCACCTACCATATTCATCATGATCGAATTAGCGACGAAACAAACGCTCGAGCGAACGCGATTTTCTTTTACACTCTTCGTACCTTTGAACTTGACTTCGCTATTGAGCTAAACGGTACAGCACAGATGAAATTTGCTATCTCATTTTCACCTCAGTGTATTTCTTCTTTCAACATCTACCATTGAACTGATGGATGCAATTTCGTGAGTAACAAATGAAAAGAGCTCTTACAGGTGATGAAAAGAGACCGAGGACAGTTCAAAAGTGGGTGCCTGTCAAAAACATTGAAAATTCAATTTATCATGAACGTAAATATCAAAGCCGTTCATTTTGAATGTTTTCAGACAGTTCCTCTTTGGACAAAACAATTGGAAATTGCAAATCTGGGCCCGAGAATCAGCTCTGGAACTTTTGAGAGGAAACTGACTAACAAAAACGTATCCCTCAAGTCATTCCTTTTACATTATAGGTGTGGATAACAATACTGTTTTTTTTTCGAATATGCACACAAAACGTTCTTACAAAACAATAAAATCGGCATGCGTTAGGTTTGCTTATAAACATTACGAGAATATACCAGAACCATTCATGACACCAAGAAGTGATATGATTCACGGATATTCGCATATAGTCGGTAAAGAGAGCACATATTTCTACTTTTACATCTCTTACCGCCGTGAAACCTATTAAACCGGCTCTTCAAGCATTCTGTTGTTAAAAACTCGAGTGATTCACCGCGATATTTATTTTTTTATTTTTACGACTGACGAGCAGCTAAAACTTGGTCGAATGCCGGAGCAGTACCTCACTTCAGGATCTTTCGCTTAGAATATTGTTTTGTAAAAGTGCCGTGAACGATCTTTTTTTTTAATGTTTGTGTTGATTGTTTGTCGTTTTTCTCTATGAGAGCCTTTCCTCACGTGTTTAGCTCTCGCGTCGGATGAAGGTTCACAACGTTGCAATAAAGTTGCTAATAAAAAAGAGTGCGTAGTTTTCACAGAAATACTCACCTACTTTGTGAGGTTCCGAAGTGTTGAAACGAAACGATAGCGCAAGAGTGGACGGTGTGAATGTATTTTGGCAAAACTATTCATGCCCGTTCGCAAATGCTGTGGGATTGAAGGGAATGGAAAATATTAAGAACATTCGCCGACACACATTGACGACATAGGATTATGGTTTATTTATTTCATACTGGTGGTTTTCGAATGTTTTTGAACTTCTCCACCCAGTTTCGGACCGATTGCCACCCATATTATGTCTGCAGGGATGAAACGAGGCTTCCGTAGGAAAACCTCATTTTCTTCATTTTGAATCGGAGATTCCTCGAGATAAACCTATTGAGGCGACTTATGGTTATTTCCTCGTATTCTACGTCATCTCTAATTCACAATAATTTCTTTAAGAGCAACATCTACTCAACATTGACGGCCCATGATGGAAAATGTTGTTGTTTTTGTTGAGAATTGCGTACCTCGAAAAGAACGATGGCACAATGCCGAACATCAATATTAAAGTAGACATTTTACCATGACAGATTGAACTTCTGCAAGAGATGATTATATCGCAGGCGCATTGCGAAACCCAATTCTTTTGTGGAGTGTCTTGGCGCTTCACGGAAATTTGTTTGAAAATTACAAATTCATGAAAGTCTTCAGATCTCCTAGATCATATCAGATCAGATCATGTCTACCTATTTCAGATTCTCGTCATTTATGATCACTGAACTTTTGGATAATGATCACCTATGTACGATGTACGGTAAGTCATACCTGACCACATTCTCGGATTTCATTTATACACGTACAAGAAATGCAGCAACAATTATTTACCCAAACTTACCTTGAATCAATGTGAAAGTCAAGCCCCGATAGTTATCGTCCCAATAACTACCAATCGGTCAGTTATCGGTCAACTTCTCTGGTAAAAGACGTTTGGTTTACGGCCCCAAGTTACCGGAGCGGTAGAGCTATCGGCTGGTAGCCATCGTAGCAGTAACTTACGCTCGGAAGAAGTTTCCATTAGGCACGTATTTAATATAGGTGATTTTTTGAAAATGTTCAATAAACTTGGATTATTTCATAATTTCGTGTTTCTCCATCCCACTGACCTTCTCCAGGAATTTCAGGGAATGTCTAGGCGTTTCATGAAACTATTCAATCAATAAGGATATATGAGAACTTTGCTATCTGCCAAGGCGCCACGTAAAAAGCCCCGCTTCGCAATATGCCTGTAACATATATATATAATTATACCACAAGGTTACCGGTAGCAAAAGTATGTCCAACTTTAAACCGCGCTTTCTCCTAGATTTCTAAAGGCACGATGTCCCCCGACAATACCAACGCCCTATTCTTGAAAAGGCTGCTGCTCGGTACCTGACCTTTTTTCAGAAACGAAGGTAAAGTGGAAGAAAACAAGGACTTGTGGACTGGTGTTTACTTCTGCTTGAAACTCGTGATTTACTTTTCCCTTGCCACCTTCTTCTCCACCCTCAACTTTCTCAATAAATTTAAGTGGTATGCAATATCGGTGAAATATTTCAAATAATAGTAAACATAAGCTCTTACAGCTTACAGCCTCTGTTTTTCCTCACCTGAATTCATTTTCGGGTTTGATAAAAATAACGTCGAACAGGAGATTTCCCTATTCAAACAAAACTCTTGAACTAGAAATATTACATGAAGATATGATCTGCCGGCCAATTAAATCGGTAATTTAAGGAGCAAGCCACAACGTGGCATAGACATGGGTTGGTATGTACCTACTGGATGAAAATCGTTGAATCGTTTACTAGAAACGAGTATTCGCCTACACAAAACAGAGTTGGCGTACGATGATTGATACGAAATTTTCTTGAATGTTATCCGCCTGTTCATGAGCTGTAACTGTGATTTATCGCCCAGTTCAAATTGAAAATTCCTCTAAGAAATCATCTGTTGGCGAGAAACAAAACGACCCGACTCGCACCAACTTCCGCTTGTCGTTTAGGGGAATTGATCGAGGCTAACATTACTACCTACAAGGGGAGGGTGAAGAATCGTTCGAAAGGATTTTGTCTAAGTTCAACTACTGATCAGCAGGAAACATTTTTTTAGCCTTATGTCACGATACCGACTTCCATGGGAGTGACTGTAGGAGATAAGTTAGTATTACTAGCTTCTTAGCTGCAGAACAATGTGGCAACTGTTGTATGAGCCATTCTTTCTTTATATTTCACTATCCTTTGCGGTTCCAAACACTTTTCCTATACGGGAGGCATGGATAATGGATCCTTTTTAGAGGTTATACGTTCTATTTGTAGGAATTCTATTCGACCCATCTCATTAGATTCAGCGTCCAAAATTCAGTGGAAAACGATACCCCACAAGCCTAAGGCGTCGAAAATGTCGAGCATGGAGAAAATGGGGAAAAAGTGGGTATGGTGGGTACCGGACCCATTCCAATCGATTCAGGGTCCTAAATTTAGTGGAAAACTGATACCCCACACACCTAGGTACCAGAAATCATGAAAACACACATTCGAAATGGTAAATACCCATTTTAACCCATAACCTTATCCAGAGGGCGCCAATCGTTCCGAGACCCATTTCATTGGATTCAGCATCCAAAATTTTGGTACCTACCTACCCATTTTGAATGTGTTTTCGAGATTTCTGGAACCTAAGCGTGTGGGGTATCATTCTCCACTAAATTTTGGACCACGAATCGATTGGAATGGGTCCGGGACCCGCCACACCCACTGTTTCCCCCATTTTTCCCATGTTGAAGAAATGAGTCTCCATGCGCCTGGTCCGAGGAATGTGTAACAGTTTGCAGCGTTTTTAATTTAGACACCTACAAACGCCCAGAAAAAAAATTTGGGCCGATTCGGAGAGGTTGACCGATTTAAGGAATAACCAATCAAATGACGCTAATCAAATTTGACACTTTCAGAAAACTTTTTTTTTTTTTACGTAAGAGACCGAAGGAGAACTGCTTATGGATAGAAAAGGTTGAATGGAGAGCATGTCTTACTGAAAGAGTTAAAAGGAAAAAATAACACAAACTAGGTAGACCTTATTCAATATTCACTTATTCGGGACACCGAGATAAGTGATTTGATATTTTTACGCAAATGTGGGCCGCTATAAATACCGCGACCTAGATAAATTTCATCCATTTATTGTCTATTCGAATGCATATTCGACTTCCCACCACCGTGTGGTATAGTTCTGAACGGAGGAATCTTTAACGCTAATCTGAGCAAACAGGGCAAATCTACTTTTTTTTCTTTTTAAATTCTATAACTTATACTACCAAGTCATACCTAACCGGGAAACGGGATAAATTGTATTTATGACGGCAGTGGCGAACAATCAATGAGGATTTCATGAGCAACGACCTTGTTCAGCATCATCATCAGGTCGCATGGGTCGTCTTGTTATCTCTCGGAGGACACAGGCAAGCAAACAGCTGAAGAAGGAAGTTATGAGCACATAGGTACCTAGGACACTAGAAGGGTGCCGCCGCAGGAAACCGATCCTCATTTCTTTCATCGTGTGGACGCTAAAAGGCCTGTTTCGAAGTTTATTTTGTAATGTGGAAGGGCGAGGCTCTCTTTCCGTCATGAGGATTTGTCGGTTTTCCCGAAAAGTAGCATCCGGCCGGTCAAACAGTCACACCTACCTGCTTCAGTCGCCACCTCGTCTGATAGTTTATCTGTAACGCATCACCGCTTCGCATTGTTTCTGAGACTACGCCACACTTCAGTTACAATTTTCCTTGAATAATCAATCTATGTTTTCATGCAAAAAGTCAATCTCTCCGATTCGGCCCAACATTTTTTCCGGCTCTAGTTGGTTCTCAAAACTTTCCAGCCCGATCGGACCAAATTCGGGAAGGTAAGGGTCAAAACGTGTTTTTCAAAAAATGAATTTTCGAGATTTCCGGCGATCAAAGCGTGTGGGAGATCATTTTCGACTATATTTTGGCCGCAGGATCCAATAAAATGGGTCCCGGAACGATTGGCGCCCACCGGAAGAGGTTTCGGGTCAAAATGAGTATCTATCTACCTATTTCGAAAATGGGTTTTCGAGATTTCTGGTACCTAGGCGTGTGGGGTATCATTTTGGAATAACCAACCCCTGTGAAAGAATCCGCAGTGTTTTTCAAGATCAATCGTAAACGGGGAAAAGAACAATTATCATTTTCCTCATTTATTAGACATTTTCCGTGCTAGAGAGTACGATTAGATATGAACCGACAACTACCTGAAAGAAATCATATAAAATAGGGTGTGACGCCTAGTCGGGTGACGGAGAGAGGAGGGATGGGCCATAAAAATTCGAAAAATTTTCAAATCGAGACAATCCATTTATATGTTTCTGAAATCGAGTTAACTTACTTTATTTTAGAATCAGAGTTCAGAATATTTTGAATCGTATTTATAAAACCAGTTACTCAAGCACTACGTTGGTTTTTTTTTTTTTTTTTTTAATTTTCATTTCATTTTTATCTATCATTATTTTTATTGCTTATATATTTTTGTGATTGAAAATAACTGTTATATATTATTCTATATATCTAACTAATTATTTCATTGGCATTATTCGTGGTGGTCGTTATTTACGTTTTGTTACTCTGTGCTGGTACTTGTATTTACCCACAAATTTGCCAAAGATATTTCTAATATGTCTTACCTAGACCGAACGGGAAGTTGGGATTGTTTGAGAACATCTGTTGAAGATGAACCATCACTCCAAAAATTTAAGAGTCCCTGTTTTACATTTGCAAGGTCGCCCTGGATTCCAGGAGGGCCTCATCATAGGATTCCAGGTATAGTGTTCTGATGATTGTTTAAAAACCTGCGTGATCCACATTCCTAGTCACCTGATTTCATTCACTGCTTACGAGCGTCAGCACCTATCGAATTCTGCATAAAATGAAATCTGAGTCCATTGAGTCTTAGGAGGTCCTTTCTTCGTCTCCCACTGTAATGCTACAGATAAAGAATCAATCTGGGAAACTGGTTGATTCTAACTGAAGCCCAGAACAACCGCTTTCAAAACTGTTCTTGAGTACTTAACTGAGTGAAACAGATTAGGCCTCCAAATCCTGCCTAGGCTATTGAATGCTGTCTTTATTAAGCTATATGAGTTCCGTGTATGAATAGCACAAAGATTGATTTACCGATCTGGGCCTCGATCCCAACCTTGTGGTGAATGTACAATTGCAACCTTGCCTCAAGGGTTCTAACAAAATTTTCTTCAGAGGCATTCCAGCTGTAAATTTGGATCACTTATTTTACGATTGACACAAAGCACGAGGCCGACTATACAAAAAAAAAGAAGAAGAAGAAGAGCAGCACCTTCCAGGTGACGGCCGTAAACCACCTTTTTACGATGACAATTCGAAAACCCCAAACGTTACTTGGACTTGAAGTGAATCGCTTGCGAAATATTTTTACAGCCTCTTAAACGGAGATTACAATACATCGAGGTAACCACCATCCACAGGCAGTTAGAATTGTCTTGACACTGTCACAAGCATACCTAATCCTTCCTCTACAGGGTCGTTGGTCGTATTCAATGGTTCTTCCTTAACACAGCTTTGCCGTAATGACTGAGAAACTGCCCTTCCTCGAAAAGCGATGAGAAAAAAAGGCACTACCTGAGCATTATTACCAAATTTCACATAAGAACGGTTCAAATGAGGGGAATGGGGTTGCAAGGCATGAAATATGGTAGATATCATGTAGCGCATTGCTCAAGACATGACTTTTTGTGGACTGCTAGTAACTTATCGTTTCTATTCAACTCCAATGGACGGTTGACATAATTAATTTGTTTTGTTTTTGTTTTTTTCAATCTGAATTCCATGAAACAGGATTATTACCTAATAAAAGGCTTTCTCACCCTATTTATTGGTTAACCATGACGAATCAAACCGTGGAACCTTGGCTTCGTGTGCCTGTTTCGAACGTTACTGATTAAAAACGAATAACGAATTTTCCGCAAAGAAGACTGGAATATCGGCGCCGTAGTTCCAAAAATAAGTTCTCATGTTGCTTTTTGTACACAGGTAGGATCTTATTTTATGTGAAAATGCAATTGAAATTTAAATTACGATACCTCAAGTTTGAAATTATGATGATAAAAGACAAATCGTTCAGAGGCTCTCCACACTGAGGTAGGAGGAAATGAACACACTGTATTCGAACATGGTATAACAACGATAAGTAATTAGATAAAACTAGTATAGACTGGAAATGAAAATGAATGCCTTCAATCTTCTATCACAAGCCATTCCTGAGAAAGATTTCGTCCCTTTTATCACCTAGGTACTCCTGTAATGTTCTCAAGCTCGCTCGATCACTCCAATTTGCTCTAAAATTATTTTTAGGGTTTCAAGATTTTTAAATCCAAATTAAAAAATGGAGTCAACTACTTATTTTAAGCTCTAGTTGGCTGATGGAATATTTTGAAATCCGGTTGGTACTAATATGATATATAAAAAGTACCTATGCTCAAGATACTTGCTATTGATTGTTTTTTTTTTTTTTTAATTAGGTCCTAAACCAGCGAAGTTATTATAAACCATCGGAATAGAATTAGCATCATTTAATTCCAATTCAGGCGTGTTTTCCCACAACCTAACTAATATTTTTGATCATTTAGTTTTGGTTAACTTGTTAATTTTATGGGTGGTCTATTTGTTCAGAGGAACACATCTGACAAAGCACTATGACAAAATCATGACGAACGTCACTCTGGAATTTATAAATAATTTGAACAAAAAAAAAATTAAATATCTTAATAATGACAGTTTCTGAGTAGGCTGTTCTCATCGCGATTGCCTCATTCTCAAATTGCTGCTTACCTTTTGAAATACATCCCGGTTCGAAAAGAAATTTACATCGAATCAGACGGTTGAACCCATTAAGAAAACACAAAGCTTCATTAAAGTAGTATGATTTAAAGTGGATTGGTCGGGGGAAGTGGCAATTACCTGTGTTATGATTGTCAACCATCATCATTTTCCTCGATGAACGCGAGTATCAATGAACTAGACGTTTTAGAATGCAAATGTCGTCGCTACTCCCCATGTAAATTGCTGGTATTTGTCTGACTGACTAGTCCTCACTGGCTTGGTTCTGAATGAACTGAAAAGAGAAAAAAAAAAAAGAAAAAAGGCTTAAACAACTTTGTCTTGGGTTATTGTGTCCGCTCAGACCAAGGTACCAATTTTTGAAAGCTATGGTCTAAATGCTACCAAGAAATTATGTCCGGTTAACCTCGTCATGTTTCAACAATATTAGAAAAATATTTTCTTTTCAGTATCGACAAAGGGGAAGAGATCTCCTACATTCATTCAACACAGGAGATCCCACTGGCAGGGAAGTCGAGAACGACCAAATGCATCCATCTGCACTCCTAACAGCATAATCTTATCCACCCTCCAATCAGGAAAGCAGCATTTATTCCAACCAAAGCCTTGTTCCAAAATCTTCACTTTCAACATTTCTAACTGAAATGGAGTTCAACTCTGGAGTGAGGGCAATACTCAAATAAATTCAATCCATCTTGATGTTATCTCTGACTAAATAGTCATGCGACGATCCTAGGATTGGTCTGCCCTGATGCCATTTGCAATTCCCTGACGATGACCACCTCCGTGCGGGCAAATTGTCGGCACAGATTCCCTGAAGTAATGTTCCTTTTTGGAAAGCTCCGTCAATATCTCAAGGAAATTATGGAGGATATCATGACTAACTCACCATTTGAATAAATCTTTAAAAATCCCAACTATTATTCCGATTACCTTCACGTTTATGATTTATTATTCTCGTTTGAAAAAACGTCAATGTAATTTTAAGCTTAATTTTTAGATTTGAGTAATAATGTTAATCATTAACCCTTGCGCCTCGTAGAGGAACTGAACCGATAGATTGATCCTGGGCCCTAGCAGAAAGGACAACTTCCGAGTCAACTCGAGTCAAAATTAGTATCCTGATTTCCGATGTTTCGGAGACACAGTGGAAAGTTATATCTTATCGAATTGCGCATGTTGAATTCTTAACTATCTGCACTGATGCACTCTCATGGTATTACCTGCGCTGTGGTACCTCTAAAACATAGCCTTTTTCTCTAATAGGTGCGGATGTACGTGCAGAAAACGAAGTATTCAGATCACGATTTATCTGCTCCGTTGAGTCATAATTGTAGTTTTCTTAGTTCAAAAAATCACTTTTTTTCATAATATTTTTTTCTTTTTACTACCTAGTTTGAATGTTGATCGATATCAACACCTCACTCATTGTCTCACTCTTCTTGCTCGTTTTAGAACACTGGCTATTTTTAAGTTTGTATGACGTCTTCACTCGACTTTTTTCTTCATTTTTTAATTTGATTTTCATCATTTGTACGGCATAAGTAACTTGCAGTCCGGAGGATAACCGATTCGGACTAAGCTGTATTTACTGACTTTTCAGAAAAAGTCTAAAAAATATATAAATGAAATGAAATGATGATTGACAAATGGCGAATCAAAAGATTTGTTGCCCATTTCATATTCCCTAGTTTGACAACTATTGTTGCTGCATAGAGCTTATTCTCCTTGAAGGCATCGAGTAAATGTCTTGTTTACCTTTTGACAGTATTTGAGGCATGGTGAACGGTGAATAAGTAGTGGATCCAGCTTAGTAGAAGGATTCCAACGAGTGTTTTCAAAAAATCTTTTTTATATGAACAGTTTATTGTATAACTTATCCCTAACACTAATATACAAGTTGTATTGACAGGAATTTAGGGGATTTTACAACTTTCTATATAATTATTATATTCAATTAATTTACTCAGTACGAAGCGAAACTAGATTTACGAAAATCGAATCAGTATACAATACAATTATATTTACATGGTAATTCGAAAAGCATTGATAAATAATATAGTTGTAATAATAAAAATAATATTCACACAATTTGAAGAATATCACGGGCATCAAAGTCCGTGCCCTTTTTCATGTTGAGACTAGACTGAGACATTCCACTTTGTGTTCATAAGTGCGCAATAAAGAATTTGGTGGTGTTCCCATTAGGCGGTAAATCGACGAAAAATTCGGATGGAGGGATAACGTAAAAATTATAAATAGGATGAGGGACATCAATATGAAAAGCATGGAAGACAATAAGGGTACAAGCGAAGGCACCCCAGGGTTCGTCTAGGAACTCTAAATATTGTCTAGAACCATCCAGCTATTCGGCAAGTGCTCCTGACGGACCTGAAACAACAGAGAGAAAAGGTGATGTTCAACTTAACTGTGTTTTAACTTGTCATCTTAGCAGTAATATTGCGTATTTTTCACAGATAATCAGAAAGAAACTTGGTGCCAATCGGATTTTGAAGCATCGATTCCGAGAAAAACTAGTCATAGCATTGGACAATTTCAGACTGAGTTGGATCGGTCGATTATTTCGTAGAACATGGGACAAGTCTATGAGAAAATGAAGTTTTCTTTTGAAAAACAGGGGCACAAACAGTAGAAGCGCCAAAATGTTTTCCCATTTCTGCAATTAGAAATTGTTACTCCTACCTTTTTATATGTTCTACAGCATACCAAGACTAGTTTCATCGGTCCTTTTGTGCAAAAGCCACTTGAATCAACGTTTAAATACTAATTTATTTATATCCGGACCCATGATTGGATTTGATTCAAACTAATTTTTTATGGCGCATAAAAGCAGAACGTAACGACTAGGAAAACTAGTTTTCCACGGACATTTATTGGACTAAATAAAAGTACGTAAAAGTCAGTTCCTTTTTTGTGCTCAAAGTGACTCTCACCATCGATCGAAATGTGTACAATGTTTTGATATACTGGCATTAGTGCTTGAAAATATTTATGAAGTAACAAAATATAGAAAAAAGGCAGAGTTTTGTTTTCTTATACTTATATGGGTTGCCGAGGACCACATTAGGACATTTTTCATTCTATGGTCATAAATTTGGATATTTTTATCATGCAGATATAAGAACGAGGAAACTTCTTCTTTCTTCAAAAAAATAAAATTCTAGCTTGTCTATTCTAGCAATTCCCAAGTTGCTATTATTAGAGATATTTTGTTCCGTTTTTAATTTATATTTCCTGTATCAAGAAGGTTAACCATCTGCAGGAAAAGCCTTGGTCCGGGTAACATCCATTTATGTCCGAAAACTGCATACGACAAAGACGAATAGCAAAATTAAATGCTCGCTATGAGCGGTCAGTAGTTCATTCTTGAGCAGAGCTAGTTTTCTTCCTAGCCATAGTTATGTCTATAAGACAACCAAAGGATGGGCCTCGGAAGCAGCCACATGATTGTGCTGAATGTGCCTTTGATGACAAAGAGCTCAGTCGATTCCCGAAGGAATCAAGAGAAAATCTCCTAAGCCAAGATTCGTTTCAGGGAGTGGACAAGCCAAAAAATTGATGCGATGAAATGGAGCATAGGGACCCCCCCCCCCCCCCATTAAGTATTTTCCTAGTCGCTTGGAAATCTGAGCTCGCTATCCCAGAGGATCCATAGTACGCTTTTTGCCCTGATTATTTATCCTGATAATAATTCATTGTAAGGAGGACCCCGGCATTGATTCATTTTATCCGATGATTCTCAAGAAGTGCCAAGCGATTTGCAGACCATCAAATTCTCACTATGCTCCCCGCTTCACTACCCCGGAAGATAAAACTTGTTACTTTTTACCCAAGTGAGCTAATCCAGAGTAGTTTTTTAGATGAATATCAAATGGAGGAAGGTCTCATTCCACTGGTGAGATATATTTTTCCGTTCGTTATTTAATTCAGCTCACCTTCTATTGTAAGATTTATCTACCAACTTGGACAAATTATTCTATTCAACCAATTTGTGAAATTTTGTTTCACCTTCTTTCACTGGAAACTTTTCAATGCTAACGAGTCAAGGGGTTCGTATGTGTGCATGGTGGAACCGTTCTCTACATCATACTCATCACGATAGACCATGTTTCTTGACCGGCACCTTCGTCCTTATTAGTAACTTTCGCAGAGTTTAATACATGCATAAGTAGGCTTTTCGTGTTAGAATTTCATGCAGGCTGTAGTGTAGATGTGATCCTTACTCCATCCACTCTCTTTAACTCGGTGCCGAAGATGAACGGATCCCATGGCCTCTTTCACTTACCGCCAACCACATCTAAAACCACACATAGAAACAAACAAAACGAGTGTGTTTTATATCCCGTTTTCAAATTAACTATTCAACTACAACCACTTATATTTATCAAAGGGGTATATTTGCTAATCGCAATGCATGATGAACTCCTACGAACACTGTGCATGATGACAATGGATCACATGGAGAGGATTGTAGATCAGTAATAAGATTGTGGCAATTATCCTAGGGAGAAGAATACGGGTGATCGTCAGTCAAGGCAAATGTATCAAAAGTGACGATGCAAAGAATGATCATGAAATGATGTGGCAAATTTTTCCCCAACGTAAATTTTGGTTAAGCTCGAGCCTCGCTTAGAGGTCAATAGCATTTTGATCAGCACAAAAGTTTTCAAACCTTATTTCTAGCTTATCTGTTGTTTTTTAAATTGTCTTTAGTTGAACGAGATACTTGAATTTTATTTTCCTTATCTTATAGATTGAAAAGTCCTCTAGGCGTTCCGCCAATGTAGTGGATCCCACTACTGATTAGAACGTCATTCGTAGGATCAGCCCATTCTCATTTTATCTAAAAACACCTACCTATAAAGTTACATACCCTACATTTTCATTATCATTTGTGTCGTCAAGTATACATCATTTGGAACCCGCCGCTGAATAAGCCGTCAAACCTAGCACCATTTTTCCTATAGCAAGTCCATTAATCGGTGTAGGTTGTATTGACAGTTTTATTATCAATAACGTTTCCAAAGGCCGCTCGAGATCAGAAAAAATTATGTATAAGCAAAAAACAGTATTTCTAAGGTACTGAATCATGGAACTAATTGCTTAGTGCACCTGAGTCGAAAGAGAGCCAAATCAGAGTTTGCGAGTAAATAAACTGGGTTAGAGGCACATGTTAGATTGTAGCAGGGGGTGCGAATTACAGAATAAAATATTTGTGCGTGAGGAAGAAAATGAATTAATACATTGTAGCCATAGTCATAAGGTATGTGTTTTATCACTTCAGCCATAGCCTTTAGGTAGAATAGGTATAGCGGGTTTAAAAAGCAGTGTTGGCTTACTGCTCCGGAATTCTTGTAAAAAGTATAATAATATTTGGCGTTCGAATCATGCAGCTCCTCATATTAGTAAACGGTATTTTATGAGGACGAGGACGGATGGAGCTCAGTAGCAGGTATATAGGTATTTGAGGTTTCTTTTTTGGATGTAAAAACAATCTGACGCATGCAGACGGGCTGCAAGTATTGTTCTTACTATTGAAGATATTTACGACATGATCGGGAATATTCTACGGATTGGGATTGTTGCCGGTTGATAAATGCTAAATGAGGACCGAAATGGAAATTGGAGCATTCGGTGTACTACTTCAGAATAAAGTAAAATTTAATGAAAAATAGAATTTTGTAAATGTGTTGTTTCCCGTATGTAGGGGATTTAGTTACTTTTGAAACACTTTCCGCATAAATTTGAGTACGACCACTTTGACATGATTTTTTCTGAACCAAGTTCATTTGAGATAGTAGGTACTGAAACTATGATATCGGCAGTTCTGGATGTTGGATGCACCTGTTGTTACGTTTTGAAATCAAATTCACAAATGAAAATGTTGAATGGGGTGGAAGGTATTTCTTTACGGGTTATTTTCCATTGAAAGAGGGTTGAGCCGTTCCCAAACATGCAGTTTTGAGGTTGGTTTTCTTTCCGCCTATAATTTGTACAAATTCATCAATATGTGGTGCTTACCAAGTACCGAAATCCAGAAGCCTCCGACAACTTGCATCTAGTGTTTAAGTGACCCAATCTCAAATCAACATGGAATCGATTGCCGCATGAACCTAGAATAGTATACACAATGCCAATTGAATCAATGTTTGAAATAATGTTGCTGGGTCAAGTTCATTAGCTGAAATTTTGGTAAAAACCTTCCAAGTCAATTTTGTATTGTGGCAACTATATGGGAAGTAACGGCTACACTAGGGAGAGGAAAATTTGGGGCTCATCTCTGTCCATTGATTCATACCGTTGAAACATGTTGCCAGAAAGGCCTGATGTTTTCGCCAGTGGGTGCAAAAAAAAAAAACTAGGAAGCTAGGAACTTATGAAGACTCCTGCAAGAATAATTGTCATCTCGACCAAAATAGAAAAGTAGCCAGATACCTTCTTTTTCATCGAGAGACCAATATTAAGGTCCCGCATGTATACCATCGAAACTATTTTCAGATTGGTGTTCGGTTTCGGGATGTTTACGTGGAGTAGTTTTCAGACAAATGATCTTCTGATGCGTGCGCAAGTCCACAAAAAGTGATATCTTCATAGTTGAGTGAAAAAACGAGCTCGTGCAACAGACGGCGCCATCTCCTATCATTTTTCAAGATCGTAATCGGCAAGTATCGGATAGCGACAAAGGGGAGGCACTTAAAAATGAATCGTATCGTAACATCTACCGGGATAGGTGAAAGATATCGAGGGTGTAACGTGATTTGAGATGCGACTCCAATTGATTGTAGGTCTCAACCCACTTTGTTCAATCGGGTAAACAATAAGGATATTGTGAAAACATCATGACAAACAGTAGTAGTAGACGTGCAGGAGCGAGGATGGATCAGCATATTTGCAATGTAAAATCACAAGAAATTAACTAAACTTAAATCGCCTTACTCAAACTATGAGGTGTATTTGAAGGGAGTTGTGGAGCATTAATGAATCGAATGTAGTAATGGAGTAATAGAGTAATTCTAGATTTTTTAAGATTCAATATGTAGGGCCCCCTAAGGCCAACAAGTCAGCACCCGATCATTCGGGAATTTTCGAAGATGAGCCAATTCATGAATAGGAATTAACTCGCTCATTAGTACGCATATTTGAGTATCATAGTTGCTACCGTCGGTAGGTGTCAGTGCATAAAATACATTGAATAAGTCAGCAAAAATGAGAAGGATATCTCACGTAACTTTTTGTACCTGTTAGAGTAGATAAAATGTAATCGTATTAAAAATGTAACGATGTATTAAAATTTAATCACATTAGACAATCGCCTGGGCCACGCCTTGTGAAGTCTAACCTACTTGCGTGGCTCCTGGGTTTTATGTAAGAGATCTCAAAATGAACGACATTGAGTCAGTCAATTAGCTCAGTGAAAAATAGAAAACAAATGATTTTCTTTCTTTCATTTCTTTTCTATCGTTACGTCAGCAGAATATAATATTCAATGGGATAATAAAAATTGTGGGCAAACAACAATTTATAATAATTAAATTCATATTTTGAACAACTAGACCCCGAATGAAACATCCGTTCAATAACACAAATTTTATTATAGCGAAATTATTTTAAATTGTGGCCTGTAGCGTGTGCGAGCATTATAGATGAATTCGATTGGCCAGTATTGAACTACTTTCATACAAAATGTGTTTCAAATTTTCAAAGATTCGAATGTGAATCGCTTATACAGTACATTGCATATGACCCTCTGTACCCATCAAGCCTATCCACCATCGAATACTGATTGAAGTTTAGAACCTTAAAACATAAGGGGCTCCAGGTTGATGGGACAGACTGGAGTGGGGGTGGGGTTTGCCCGTTCTTATCAGTTTACTATATATAGACACGTTCCAATTTTGTGACGTGTATCATAACCAGTGAGATGGTATACAGAAGGACCCTAACATTGGGCAACCTATTCTGCTAGAATGGCTGTGTCACATAAAAAGTAGGTTGCAACAGATTACCAATTTTCAGAGATGAATCAGTGGAAATGAGGTAAATGCGTAACGATATATTTCATTGTTCTTTTCAATGACCCACAAGGAAATAGTAAGGTGAATCGGCTGCACACATGGGTGATGGAATGACGGGAAGTAGGATCGATTTGTAATAGGAGCATGGAGTTTGAAGATCCCGGTGTTTCATTGCTTGTTATTTAAATGACTGGGCTCAAGGGCATGTGTACAGTATTTAAGTCTAGAAAGGTGATAAGAAGGAAGAAATTACCTGTGCTGCTTCAGGTTATCCTGCCGCTTGAAGGTTTTTCCACATATTTCACAGGTGAAGGTGACGTCATCTTTGTGACTCCTCTCGTGGATCATGAGGTTGTAGGATTTGGTGAACCTTCGCTGACAGAATTTGCAGACGAACTCACACTTGGCTCGCATTTTCCTCCTGAACTCCCTCCGCTCATCCGTCTCCACTTGCATTATCGCGAACATCTTGGTTGGGCTTTTGTCTCGAAAGACCGAGGGGTTTCTTCTCCTCTCTTGGAGGTTGTCGTATCTTCTATCTCACTCCTACACCGGGCACCTCTGGTCCGTCCCCTCTCACGCTCTCGCTCTTCGGGCTGCTCGTTGTCTCCCAAGGCTATCTGTGGTGTAGGCTGGCCTTCCTAGCGCATCACCATCTGCAATCAAAAGTTTAGACCCGTTAATTTTCGACCTTTAAATAAATATCTACATATCTTACTGTACACTCTACTGTGACCTTTAACTCTCACAGCGTCACCCCGAATTACGACTAGCTTCCCGAACATAAGGTGTTGGCATCACCTGGCTACTCCATAGTATCTAGACAGAAAATCTTTTGAACCGCCATCTTTGCGTCAAATCCTGTCCCCCACTAGTGCTCGGCGTATACCCGAAACACCGTGACATTTAGATCTTTTGTTGGAGGACCATGGCATTGAAGGAACCCTTCCCATTCAATCACTGAGCCACGACCAGGCATTTCGGAGGGTAATGGTATTCCCTGCCACGAAGTTGAACAAAATCGCCTGATCCAACACGCCAGAAAACGTGACGGCCAAAACATCCTAGCGTCGGAGTTTGAACACTACAAAAAATTGATTTTCGGTACCTGCTTACACTGACATAGAACAGCACGCCGGGAAATATAATAAAAAAGGAATAACTAAGGAGATTTCACCGCTGGTACCACTTTGATTCTGCATGGCAGGGAGGTGCCTACAATTCTATCCTAACTAGTCAATTTTTACACCTGCCCAACCTTGAAGGTTTTTGAACTACAGATTGTTGTGGGGGTTGTAAATTCATTTTGTCGGTAATTCTAGAACGTACATACCGGAAGTAATAATATTGCAGGAATTATTTTTGGCTGATGGATCTTTTCCCCACCATGATTTTTTCTACCGATCTACCATTTTAGTGATTTAGGAGGGACAAGCTTACTCCCAATCTCATTGTCTATCATCTTTTCTATTCAATTTTTCCTCAGAAAAGGAGGATGTTTATAAAAGATATATATAATATACAAAAATATACCTATTAACAAATTTTAAAAAACTCGAACTGAACTAGGACGAACTCCGAGGAGGACCTTCTGTACTCGGCGGAATATTTTGAATGTGAAATTTTTTTTTCATCCATTTCTAGACGTCAATCCTATATACCTACACTAATAGCTTTCGTGCTCACATTATAAGCTATCAACCGTTCATATAAACTATTAATGTTCTAATTGCATCATCACATTATACAAGTATGAATGCTGTATAAAATAAGTGCAAATTACATCTCAATCGACAAATTGTGCACTTTTATGTCTCCTGTTTCCATACTCTTCATTCCCAAAATCATGGACAATTCCGCAAAAGGTAACTGATAAGGAGCATGAATTTCTTTGGTCATAGTTGGGAACCCACCTTTTTATTGAGGACAGAATCAGGTTCTATCCAAAACAGCAAGGTTCATAGCCATACTTGAGATTGTTGTACTTCGAGTGGAGAACCTTTACATTAAGAGCGGACGGACAAGACAGGCTTAGCCGCGAACGTGATTCGACGCGGTGGCAGGACGAGGATGTAACACTACTATTAGTTCAATGAAAGAGTAATCCCACCCAGGAGCCTGCAGAGGGCTACTGGGTACCGCCCACAGCCTCTGACTACCGTCCTGCGCACACGCATCCGGTAGCTAACCCCCACTCTTCCCTGGGCTTGTCCATCCGGCGGGTAGCTTTTTGATCTAGTACCTTCCCCCTAACCCTAATTAAAGTACAATCGAGCTCAAAACCAGAAGCGCTGAACGATTGTCTGGGGCGGGAATAGACCGCGTACTTGGACCAACCACAGCGCTTGCTCTACAATCGTCGCCCTAACAATGGTGCTGCGGCTCTCTTCGATCCTGATGGAGCTTTTGTCCTCAAGAAAGCTGCCCGTGGAACTATCTACACATCAGAGGCTTAATTTTCTAAGAAATGTGAATCATTCAAGACCATTTTTGTGAGGCTTGTGGACCCAAGCCTACCATGCATTCGATTGGTTCTTGCGATTTTCAGCGTACAATATTGTCAAATACGTATTTTGAGTCCCGCATAGTCACATATTCATCCCGCATCGGTATAAAGCGACCAATGACGATTGGGACCCACTCGATCATGTTCTAGTTGATTTTAACCTTATCGGGCTCCAAAAGCTTTTGTCATTCACCCAAAAGTAAATTCATTATAGAAGATTAGAAAAGAAACTAATCAATAAAATTGTTACGGCGTTTTTCTTACTCAATCCTATGCATCTCTTCCTATTAACCGACAACAGGTGTAGATGGCACTAAAACTGATGTTGGATTCACCAGCAATTGTTCCTCAACATGAACAATACTCAGTTTGAATAAGTACATCACGAAAAAATTAATCTTTTGCAGTCATCGGCAGACCAGCACATGATCAGCGTAACATTCAATCGCTTACCGTTTTTAAGGTCCATGCGGAAACAATATATTATAAAATGCTTGACAGATTTCTCTCTAACGGCTGATACGAGGCAATCCTTGTAAGGAATAATACATGGTATCGTCTTGAAGATAGATCGCCATGGACCATCGATTTTTTAAGTATATTTGCAGCACATACCTCACCATTTGAACTTAAACCTCACACCGTCGAGATAACACACTACATACATAATATACCTAACGTATGCACGCTACATTATCAACAAGTATAATTAATATAATATAAAGTACACTCTCTCGTGCTTAACAGGGACCCACCAAAACGAAAAACGAATATATTCTCCCCTTGAACACTAATTTAGTAAGTTTTAGTTTTAGTACTTCTCACCGACTATTTAAACATTTCCATTGATCATTCTAAGTGTAGTTTGCTGCAACTGTTCTGCCAACCAACTAAATCCAAGTTAGCAGTAGTGATTGCTTGAAGTAAAAGTGGCGATTCAGTGGCCTAAATTTAGATAGCAAACGATATGTTTTCAAATTTGCATCGGCGCAGTTATTCAGGGGTTTTTTTGTTAACAAAAGGCTAGGAAAATATTAAACTCGCAGTCTGAAATCGTTCACCAGTAATGGCTTTATCAACAGTTGATATGCATCCTTACTTGTATGACTTATAGAACCATAAACGTTATCATCATAATGATACTGTTGTCGCACTATAATGTTGCAGTCAAGTTCGTTTATTTAGAAAATAACTGCGTGCCAATAAATCACATGGCTCGATAAGCGGCGTAGCCGCTCCAACGAACCTGTGATGTCTCGAGGATAGTAAAAATTATATATAACTATAATTTATCCCTCTTCCAGTGCGGTACACGTGTTTTGTGGCAATAGGATCATGGTCTGGCCCCTGATTTACCCATCATTGATAAAGAAGACCATGGTACCCATGGCACGTGGAAAGGAACTTCAGGAGCCCTCTTAATCACGAATGAACTTTGGGAGACCCGCATTAGGAATAGGAATGCTAGTGACCAATAAATTCGGTAACGTTTAAAAATACAAAGCTTTCAAACTGCTGAAACAACTGTTGAATATTGTTCCCAATAGAGCCTACCTATAGCGCCGACTCGAGATGCTTCCTTTACGAGTGATATTACCGTGATAGTACAGCGTTTCTATAAATAAAATCCTTTAAAGTGTCAATTTGTTAATTTTTAAATGAAGAAAGATAATAAAAATAAATGTGATATAGTCTGTACTACGTATGTACTCGCACGCGATTTGGTAGTTTACATGATTTACTCAACGTAGCAAGTATAAAACAAAAAGGTATTACTTAATAATAGTTACGTTTAAAGAGAAACATTTTGCGGAGCAGACACAACACTCATGAATATGTTATTTTGCACTTTTACGAGGATCAACGAGAATGAAATAATTGGGGTGTGATTTAAACAAAGTAATCGGCTGTTGCCAAACTGAACTTAGTAATCAATGGCAGTTGAATAATTTTTAAAGTATAATTTTTTTTTCTAAATGCAAAATGCATATTTTTTAGAAGCTGAGAAAGTCCAAAGTTATTTTTCTGGGGTGGAATGCGATGAGTGACATAGGGAATTACTTTTTATAGCTGTGAGCTCCTCTGATGAACTCGTTCGGGAGGTAATTGCGCGTACAGCGAGGGCGAGTTGATTGGGAGTAGTGGCCAGTGCCGAACCACATCCCCCGCTGTTAGCTGTAAGACAGTAGCCCTGGCTCGCTCCAGATAATGAAGATAAAACTCGCCCGTCGCGACGCTCGCCCAATTACTCGCGATGCCTCGCCTTTTGACTCAGGGGCGGACTCCTTCTTAGTCAACATCCTGTTGTGCAAGTCCCCAAGGGGTCACAGACGAGCAATAAATCACCTTTCTTTCCCAGCTCAGCATGAGGTCCCCTATGGCTCTTCTCCTCAAAACCCCAGCGGCACCCACAAAGTGTTAAAACACAGGTAACGCGTGGGCGTCTGGACCCCCTCCCCTACCCATCCATCGTCACCACATGCCATTCCCATCACCCTTGAAGACACCCCCCCCCCCCTCCTCTTGACAATCTTAATTGATGAAACCAACAAAAATACCATCCACACTGCACCAATAAAACCCAAATTGGAAGGCTTTAAGTGCTGCAACAAAATGGACCCAAAAAAAAACTGAACAAGTACACGGCTCAGACCCTTAAAGAACCCTGAGCAAATTAATTTACGGCGTTGCATCACAATATTACTCTACATTCAACCCAACGCCAATAAATTTAGTTGCAGGTATACGAGGTAAGATGAGAACGTAGGAACCAAGTGGAATGATACAGGAAGGGAAAGTTGGTAGAAAACAAAATTGACATTTCATCGAACAGGAAAAATATATCTCTACCCAACGTGAAGAGACAACGTCATCATGAGCAATAAATAGTGCCTATTCAGTATCAGTGCGCATTCAACATTATGAGGGGCCCTACGACGCAATATACGTCATGTGCGCTATGGAATGAAATGATTCTTCGTGTGGTTCACGTTCTGGGAACGTTGAATAATAAAATATTTACAACGAATAAATAGGTAATTGAATTATCAATAAATGTATATAGTTGTCATGTGAACTATATAATATAATAATGCAGATGTGGGGTAGAGAAGTGGTAGGGGTAGCTACTGTAGATACTCACAGAGTGCAGAAGCGATGGTAGCAGGCTGCAGGCTTGTGGCCAACTGTTCAGTCTCGGATACGGGATCCTTTCACGTAATTGCAGAGCCCAATTATGTGTGTGTGGGAACTGCACGGTAGCTCCCTGACCACGCCCTGCCACCTCATTGGTTCTGTCCCGACCAATGGGAGAGAGGCTGGTAGACGTTCCCACGGCCTCAAACTCCCGCCCCCAGGAGTTCATTCAGTATCCTATAAGGGGGACTCCTTTGAAAATGCTACGTCCCCTCCAGCAGGACTTCGGCGTTATACCACGGACGTCGGTAATACCCCAATTATGCGGACGTGAAGGCCTACCCAACACGACTTCTGATCTTTCGGGGCTACCCCCGATTCTTCCACAGCCCCCACCAAGACCTGACTGGGCTTCCCATCCTCCTTCATTCATATAGTCACCGCGAAGACCCGTCCGAACAGTAAATCACCTTTTGAGTCGACTATCCCCTTCCACTGCTTTTTCATAACCTCAAACGTGGGAGTGAACCTTCCAGTTCATCGTATAAATCTATGAAAAATTAGTTGTGAGGTCCTGGCTCGGGTTAAGTCTGGCATGGGTTTGCCCACCGGTCTCCTGGGAACACCCTCAGGGCGGATTCCATCAGTGTCTGCCCCCACAGAGACCGCATCCATGTACCGGCCGCCTCGATCTGTCAACAAACGTATTAATAACATCAAGCCGCCCCACTTCTCCTTTACGTACCCAATCTACGAAAGACCATTTCCCTCAAACTCTTTATCCTATTTCAAATAATCAGATGCCCTCAGATGATGGTGACCTTCAGCCAAAGAAACAAGAAAGCTGAGCTTTCTTCAGACCCCTAGGCCTAATGGGTATCCAAGTTGAGTTAAAATCTGATGCAGTACGTTTCCGTTAGACCATACAGTGACCGGGGGGATCTCACGAGAAAAGTCAAAATTTAATACATTTCTAAATTTATTATAGGCCGTATACGTCAACAAAACACAGGTATTCTTGTAAACTTTCCTCCAACCAATCAAGGCCAACTCCCGCCGTCCGACCACCCTTTCAATTCTGTAAGAGTTAAATAAAAGATACATTTTCTGGTGGAGTTTTTTCAACTTTAGACTTCTATTATTTTTAAGAATGTTCCATAATCCTAGGGACGAGAATTTATAATTTACATTTAATTTCCACCGTAACAAACAATGCTCGATCATGAGCAAAAGTATTACAGCTAGCCGCAGGGTTAGGATTATTTCTGCATAGTGTTTAAGTTATGTTGGACTCAATTGAATGTAATAAAAGAAAAAGAAAAATTAGCTTTTTTTACTGTTGGTACGCACATCGAAAAACGTGGCTTAAAAAGAGCTAATTCGAATAAATTGAAACTGTTGATTTGTATGCTAAAATGTGTATTGTAAATTGTATACTCTTCTCAACTTATATATTCTTGAAAATTATTTCTAGTGTTTATAAACTCTCAAGGGGGCTTTTACCTACCTTGAAATGCGTGATAAAATCATAAATGATTAATTTTTATCAATTGGCTACCTCGAAATCGCAACGCTTCTTTTGAACTTAAAGAAAAATTTTCATCCTTCCATGTTAATTAGTTGACAATTCCAATGACTAGGCGCCACTCCGCTGTACATTTACGGTTCACAAATAATGTGCAGATAAGGTAAGGCCCTACTTGGACTGTTATCTAAATTTAAGAAAGTAGACGAGATTGTATGAGATTCATTGATCATTTTATTCGCATATAAATATTTACATAGTTTCTCACACCAACGCTTTCATCTTAAGCAGTGCGCTTGAGGATTACTATAGAAAGAACTTGTTTATTATGTACAAGTTATTAGTTAGAGGGTGGTCATCAGAAATTATATCCTATTGTTTGTGTCTACCCTCGTCTGAAAGCGGAATAAACTCGGGATTAATAAATAATTCATCAGTCATTTACTGCCACGGGCATTCTGTCCACCCACGGATCCCTTTCTTAAAAGTGTATGGTAACTACGGAGCGAACTTCCTTTTGCTCCAGTATTGTATAGACGTTACTTCCTCTCCAGCGTGAATCTCAATATACCCGACGATGGAAAGGATCTGACTCTCATCCAAGCATCAACGCTTGAATCCTACGCACAGATATCATTGTTTTGCTCCTCATTATTAATGTGCCCCATTTACTAGGTTTTCACTTCAGTATTGAAAGGTATTTCAATTGTTGGAATCTGAATCGCTCCACGGATGATGGTAATTTTGTAATACCTACCTCGAGGACGCATCTTGTGCATGACACTTCTGATACTAACTAAAATTAAAGTTTGGAAAAAATAGAGTCGAGGACCAAGACCAGGAGAAAAGTGATACACTTACTATCACATGCCCGTATCTTAAGAAAATAGTATTTATTTATCATGATTTACGTGCTGAGAGGAGACCAGCGAAATTTCCCAAGACTCTGTATTACGTATTATGACAAGAATTTTATCTGCTAACGTGCCTAAAACCTCTCAATAAGGCACAAACAAGGACTGGGAAGGACTCTTCTTTAGCTTAATTTCGCAAAATTAAGCTCTTCGAGAATTGCTTATTTTTATCCTAAACGTAAAGAAACGCTCTACTTTTATCAACACAGATTTTTAGACCAAATTCTTAGGTGGATTTTGCACCCATTTCCACGAAGTTTTCGTAATGTGTGTGAATATCACGGCAGAGCACAGTAGTCGTCTAATTAATGTCAGTCAATTCCGCGGTGGAAATTTCAAATTTTTAAATAAATTGGAACAAAAACATCTAATTCATGAACATTTAAGAAGGATCCGTTATGAATTACCCCTTCGAAAAAGGGCAAAAATCGCTTAGGTGCATTTAAATAAACCCTGGACACAAAAACATTGGTAAAACTCGGAATTCGAACATGTTTCGAAGGAGATGAATTGCCCAAGATTTCGACCCATCATCTTCCTAGTTAAGTCAAAGTTAAGAGGGAAGGGGGGAATTTTCATCGAATAATTAACAAAAATATGAAGTAGGTAATAGGTTCAAGCTCCTCCGATCGTCCCATTGCACGTAGCAGCCACCTACAGAGGGGGGCCCTAAAGATAGGCACACCCCTACACAATCGCCCCCTCATGAACCCTATTGAGTTTAGCTAGTAACGTAACGTATTTTTCCAAACAATTGACTCACTTTCGTTGGAGTTTCCTTGAAATTGGAGATGAAACCGAACCACGTAAATTAGTTGAAACACACGCTTTCTTGCTCCACACATAGAGGTCAGGATTTTTTTTTTTTTTTAAGAAATTTTGAGGTTGCATAAAAATAAGACTTTCAATAGCGAGTTTTGTAATCAGGATATCGCGTGTATTTACGTAACATGTAAATGTGAATGGTGAATATTATAAAGGTGCGTGATAGCGGAAACTCGAGGCACTGAATTTCGTGCGCGGGCAGCCAATGCGCCCGAAGCAATTAAATCTTAGACATAGATTATGCTCTGAGGTCCGAGCTATTAATGAGAATCTTGAGTAACACTTCTGACAATCGTCGATAAGGCTATAATTTGGCTCCAAACATTCACAGGAAAGTATTGTCTACCCGTAAAATTTTGAAACCATAATCAACTGTGCGATAGCGGTCAACACCAGATCCTGGTCGACGTCCGTAAAAGCTTACTATCCAGAAAACAAAACAACAAAATACTCTTGCGTCCTGCTTTGTCTGATTTTGTCAAAACTGGGCGTGGCGTCCGTGTCAGTCAGTCCCCCAGCGCCACGAACAAAGCTCTATTGTTTTGTCCATATTAGAAACAATACCGTGTGATTAGAAGCTATGAACGGACCGAGGAACCAACTGACAAAAACGTTTCCAGAGGTCCCACTGAGATGGCTCATCTTCCACCGCTCATTCTATTGTCTCAAGTTTGTGACCTAAAGCGACCAGATCAAATCGGAAAAAGAGCGAATAGAAGGTGAATATCTTCCAACAGTACGTGGAAAATCGGTGATGTCTCAAAAGTGAAGGGGTGAGCGGGGAATGCAACGATTAAAGGTCACCATTACGCGCATCACGAAGCGTACGACGAGGGAAATCTCTGTTAAGTGGTTGTAAGTACGGGTATGTTTTTACAACTTTTACCACACTAACAGAAAACTCGCCCAAAATTTATACTGTGATGATTCCGAGCCTGAAAAAATACTACCGCCGCACAGTGAAGCCAAAAGGCTAACCAAATAAACAATTTTTTTTTTCAAATATAGTGGACATTTTTTGTGTCGTACATAATTAATTTTACTAACGCTTTTTCAACAATTACTATGTTCAATTTGTTTACATACATGCTGCCATTTCAAGTCGGGTTTTGGCTGGATTTTTATCTGGAATGAAGCGGGTACGCATTTACGTAATTTCTCACAGTGAGCTTAGGAAGTTGCGTATTTTAGCCTAACAGACTCATTCTGCTAATTTCTCCTTAAAACAAAATAAGAAATCGTTAACGGGCTAAAATTAAATAAGCCAACGTTGAAAAACAATCCAATTTCTTGCTTCAGAAAACAAGACTGCAGAACAAAAATGAGAATATGAAAGTTCATAATTCACTAACGTAGTAGATAAAATTCCTTTTTTTTTTCTTTTTTTTTCCTTAAATTAGTGGGTATGAGTCAAAATGGGTACCTACCTACTTATTTTGAGAGTGGGAAAACCCAGGCGAGTGAAGCATCATTTACCACTAAATATTGGATGCTGGATCGATTGAAATGAGTCTTCCACTCTGCTTTTTCCCATTTTTCCCATGCTCCTGGTCCAAGAAATAACCAACCCCTGTAAAAACATTGTAGCGGTTTTTTAATATTTATATTAAAAGTAGTTTTTTAGTGCACTTTTAAGAAAATATTCAACCAATTTTTCTAAACACATATGCATGTTGAGTGAGTTGCACTTTACAAAAGTCAGTTTCTTTATTCGTAGAACCAGAAGCTTGAACACAAAACGGGGTTCCCGTTCAAAAACGCTGCACATTCTATCACAGGGGTTGGTTATTCCTCAGACCAGGAGCATGGAGAATTACTCCAATCGAGTCAGCGTCCAAAATTTATAGGAAAATGATACCTCAGACGCCTAGGTACCAGAAATTTGGAAAACCCACTTTTGAAATGGGTAGATAGATACCTATTTTGACCCATAACCTTTTGCGGTGGGTGCCAGTCGTTCCAGGACCCATTCCATTGTATTCAGCGTCCAAAATTTAGTGGAAATTCATCCCCCACATGCCTACATCGCATTTTGACCTCTAACATCCCCCCTCCCACCTCCCAATTTGGTCCGATCCGGATATTTGCTTATTTTGATCTAGACACCTTGAAACGTCCAGAAAGGAATTTAGTGCCGAATCGGAGAGATAAAAAATACATCGAGAGATGTATATTGCATGAAAACATAGGTTGATTATTTTAGGAATAACCAACCATAACGAAGTAGGTTTGCGCTAGGAGAATCAGTCCGTTCAAAAAAGTTGAAAACTGTGTGGTCGTTCGCAGGTTACTAAAGTAGTTAAATTTTTCCCTCAAATTAAGCACCACTAAATTAAAATCTAATATTCACCCCATATAGAGCCAACAGAGGCGTCCCTATCAAATCTTGAATGGTGTCATGCTAGTCTCATTTATTCTTTCAGCACCAACAGCGACTAGGTAAAATGAGAAGACTGAATAAGAACACTGGGATCTTGAAAACTAATTAACGATTGGAGAGAAATGTTGGGGACTAAGGTGGAAGAAGAAAATGAATTGTGATAAGAACCTGAGACGAGGTTTTAATTCATGAACAAATAAATGCTGGCAAAATGAGACGTATAAGTAGAACTACTTATTGTAGCTCTCAAACAGCCGTGAATTCCTTCTCTTCCCACTCACCTATTTAAAGTGAACACGAGAATTCATTCAAGAGAGCTTCACGCTAACAACCCAGCTGATGTGAGCATGATTGCTTTGGAAAGTATTTAAATTTCTTACCTCCGGTGCGTGTACTTAATCTGTATTCGACATGGCATCATAAATTTGTCTATATACATCATGCAGATTCGTGCACTGAGATAAAAACGATTATATTTGGCAGGGCATCTTCTCAATTTCAAGGAGTCTAAATTTGTATTAAAACTGAAGCAATCTAATCAACTGTTGGGTTTGAACTATAATTTAACTGGGTATGCAACAGTTATGGTAAACCTTACCTCTAAACTCCTCGATGCCTAACAAAACCAATTTTTTTCACTTACGGAACAGGAAAGAGGAGAGAATAGTGGTTAATTATAAAGAAGTCACAGGAAAATAACGTTTTTATTCTTAGAGCATCACACACAACAACACTTTAATATAAAATTCTTTAGCACATTTAAATTACATTTAATTATTTGGGATGAAATACTGAAGAGGGCTCTCACTGAAACCAACTACCGGTGTTCTAGTATAGCATCTTATCGCTGTAAGCTATACATGATTCTTGTCAGTTTTCATGGCTCTAAACATATCCAACTACGTGATGAAGCCGTTCCACCAATCAGGCTGGAAGTTTGTCGACAAATGCCGACACCTCTTCTAATCATGAACTTACCTACATTACATCTCGAGAATGAAAACCTTTTGACTAAACACTGAAAATTCTCCAGTGATATCAGGGAAGATTCATCCAGGGCATTTAAAATATTGATTTCCATATTAAATACTACTTTCCGTTTCATAACACTCTTGTGAAAGCAATTAACTCACATATATTTGCTTACTTTTCAACTTTTGAATAGCGAATGTGGTACAAACGGTAGTAATCAATTGGAATGTATAGCATAACTCATCAAAATGAGTAAAATCCAATGCAAGAAGAAATTCATTGCTTAGAGAAATATTGCACATTGTCATCATTGGGTAAAGCAAAGTTGTAGTACCTTTCCTACATCATCACAAGGCTCTAGGGGCCAGAACCAGGCATTACAATAAGTGCCTGCTTACAAAAGGATTAAGGGGATACATGAATATGGACACCCCTAGATTCCATAGGCAGGAATAC
Organism: Cyrtorhinus lividipennis; assembly: GCA_019603395.1. Taxonomy (NCBI): domain Eukaryota; kingdom Metazoa; phylum Arthropoda; class Insecta; order Hemiptera; family Miridae; genus Cyrtorhinus; species Cyrtorhinus lividipennis. Next base: position 1,664,785 of record CM034007.1, read on the forward strand.
ATATTACCAACAAAAAAAATTACCTATTAAGAGATTACTCCAACAACATTACACCATAGTATCTACTGTGTGCAACAATCGCATTATGCTTACCAGTGAATAATTTGATTTCACCGTAATAAATTTAAAAATGAGGAAGACACACCTTACCAGCAAACAATTCTGACATAACTGTCACCCACAGTGACAACACGAACAATATGTAAGATATACCAACTTGGTGGCTGTTGGGCAACTGGTATGGCTGCCCTCCTATTTCGTCAATGTGGAAGCCCATTGGGAATATGACTGCGGCAAAGCAGAAGAGAACCACTGAAATCAAACAGTCCTTTTCAGTTGGTATTAATGGTAGTTTTGTATAATTGAAAGAGAAAACAAATGCCTCCTCTTCTATCGCCAAAAGAGGAGTAAAGAGTAATAATAATGTCCATATTATAAAACTAGGTATTGTGCAAGTTCACTCAAACTACTCGTTTCTGCCAATTGATCACAAAAATGTTTCCAAAACAATAGACACAAAAATCAACGTTTCAATTCATGATGATGCAATCATGATAAAATTGTAAATTGATTATTTTTCTTATTCCTTGAAGTAAATTCATTCGTTACACAGGTTCTGTACCAATAATATGAAAATACTCCAACATTAGTAATTTCACAATGAGCTACTGAATGCTCAGACTTTGGCCGTGTGCACATAACTCAGCTTCAACTCTACGGCCCAAAAAATAACAATACAAAGCAGCCCGCCAAGTGTAGCTCATCATTGACATCAGCCATGGCAGACCACTTGCGTGTATCAGCAGGTGCTGAGTTCTTCTTGCACAAGTCGAGTCGTACTGGGGAGAGAAATGGGGGGAGATAATCAAACACGCAAGAAACGCAGCGTCTTGTCACTTTGAACTGTGAAAATAAATACTGGAAAAGTACTATCTCAATGCATTGTACAGAAATGGTATACTTACTGGCAGTGAATCCAACCCAACGAGCGTACGGAATACGTTCCGGTCCCAATGAGAGGAAATTAGTAAAATATTTAGTAGTGATGCAGATGCACCCAAAGAAGTACATCCAGAGCTACAAGCCATTCAGGTTGAAGATCTGAGTAAAACAAACTGTGGCCGACTGTAGATCGTCATGCAAGTCCACATCAACCCCAGGCGAGTATCTCCTGAAACAAATCCAATCCTAATGATACGTGCTGCAGAGACTAGAGAGAATAATGGATACAGGAATGGGGGGAATCTACATGGATCACGGAAGATTGTTGAAAACCTACTAACATAAACCTACCTGTCTCGTCTAATCCAATGAATGCAAGACTTGAAAAAAGTGCGTTTCACTTAACAACCGTGATGACTTTTCCGTGCTTTCCACGGCAAATTTTTGTTTCCACTTGACCCTCCATCACATGATGCCCCCAATCAGAAGAAATGTCAGGTTGACTCTTTCTAGAGTGGTCTGGAGAAAACCTACAGTTTGGTTTGGTTTCTAGGGAATTTACCTGCGCGCCTTCAGCTGTGTAAAGTAAATTCATTATTCTTAAATCCAGTTTTTTTTTTTTTTTTAAGCTAGCAGCTTACACCTTATAGCCGTGATAATATGTAAATGAGTTTATTAGCTCACAATTAGATTTGTCCTGAAGAAGTATTCACATCAAGTACTCTCACCACCAATATCCGTGATGATCCAATCTGCCTGCAGGCTTATGATAGCGAAAACGTCCCAATCAGGAAGAACGTCCCTGATGATGGTCGCACTTGTCCATTGCTAAACGATACCGAGAGAACAGAGCAAGTGATTATTAATCCTTCAAAGAGTAGTGATGCAATTACTAATCCTACTTCCTTAATTAACTTGTTGATAGAAGAATTTCTTCATTACGTCAAATGGGTTCAATCATTCTTTTTAAAACAGAGTGAGGTCGGAAGTACCTTCCAAGACCAACTTGTTTCTCTTTTAGAAAAGCCACACACAGTGGCGCCTGATCAGGCCTGGTACCCGTAGGCACCCAATCAACAGCAGTTTCTCATGATCTAAGGAAGAGTACACTAATGTCTACGTAAAAAGTTGGAATTACTTAACCCAGTCCAGGACTGTTGAGAGAAAGTTCCATGCGAGAGATGTCACTTTTAGATCTTGATTAGGTAATTACAATGACACAGACCTGTTTCAGCTACACTTATTTCACACTATTTTGAGTTCGTTGAGCTGATCAGGATTGGAACCAATTGGATCGAACAACTACATGATACCACGTGCGCTCACACGCTACACCGTTGTATCTTACACGGAACTCCACCTACAACGATCTTAATGGTAAGTTGAACCGGGACTAACAAAAAATAAACTTCTGACAACGAAAGACAACCACACCAGTTTCGTTATGTGAGTAGTTGTAATCAAGTTGATTCCTTCAAAAACTCGAAGGATCCGAATAGTCATTTCGCTAATGCCATTCTAATAAAATATGACGCGAATACGACGTCTTAACTCAGCAAGAGGCAGGAGCACACAACAGAAAGCAAACGACGAAGTAACAAACAGCAAAACCTAATGTTTTTTTTTCGAGGCCACAAGTCCAAGAACAAAAGAATTATGGAAGCGAGACAGAGACAAGAAGAGGAGACGTGTGATAGTTTATCAACTCTGCCTCAAACGATCTGCCAACATCATTGTGTGCAGAGAAACCAAGCAATAATTATATATTCTTTTCAAAAATATTAAAGTCCTTTAAACTCGTTTTTTTAACATTCTGGTTGCAACACAAACAACTTATAAACAGACGTCTGAAAACCTTCAAGACCTTAAAGTAAGGACCTACATAGGTGAGTGATAGCACCACACCCCCTACAATTTTCTCAATCACCAACATTTGTCTATAAATTTAAAATAAAAAAGGTTCACGCTTTTAACCGCTATACTTAAGGCCTCCTATCATCGCTGAGCAGCAAAGATTCAATAGCATTCTGAGAAAAGAGACTAATATGTTCGACAAAAATTGAGTCTTTCATTTGTAGTATAACTCCTCAACTCAGTTCTGAGATCAGGTTAAGTAAATTAAACAACTTCTTCGCTAACGTCGCGTGTTCCTACAGCTTTTCGCAGTTCCTTAGTTATATTTTAACTTACTTTATTTTGCAACTGAACGCGTAAGTTTTTTGAACATGCAGATCCAGAAACTCCGATTGATTACGTGCATTGACGGTCATGGCGTGGGTAAAATAGTGAAACTGTCACGAAGAATGCGCAGCGCAACCTAGATGTGGCACAGGGCGCTTTGCTCGGTTTTGGTTGTGGAAAACCGTTTGGAAATCACCAACTGTTTTCCATTCCCTAAAACCTACGATAGACCGTCGACGAAGAGGATTATATTAGATATGATGGAAAATTGAGAGAGTGAATGTCGATCATTACCTGTTGGTAAGTTGGAAGCCTGCGAAACTATATTCCCCCGAATCACAATTATTGAATTATGTATGAGATTATTAGTAATTATATAAATTGTAGATACCTCTATAGATGGTACGTGTTGTTCAATTGATGCTTTGAAGGGTGGAAAAAAATATATAGGTACTGTACAACATATCCGAGTCCACTGTCCGTATGCTATGATGAGAGGTGGTGACAAAGGTAATTGGGTTGACAAACTATACAAATCAACCTTTAGCTACACTACTTTTGATTCACCCGAAGGTACATATTTTCACCCAACATAGCGGCATCCTAATCAAGTAAGATTTAAACTGCAATGGTAAAAATTTAATCCTTGAACATCGTGAGTGTTAACACCATGTGATGCATACAGAATCTAGGGATCAGCCGAAGCTTCTGAAAGCGCTTCAATTGAAACAATAAGAAGGGAACCTGTCATTCTCAATTTTTTTTCTTCTGATTTCAGGTTGGTATCAGAGCTCCGACGTAGGGTCATTCTTGAGTTTGCCTCTGTTGGAATCACAGTACCACTACCAAACGTCAATCGAGGAGTCAGTCGTTTGATTTACGACCTCAAAAGTCTGAAAGGGGCTTCCTCGACTCTAAAGCCTACAGACTCACTTCCTCAAGCTTCAAATGTAACAAAGAAGGGGAATTCTCACCTGATGGCTGGAGGAATTTGAAAGTCTCGTACGAGAGCCTACTGTGTTGAGTGCCAGTCGTCATCAGGAACTCAGCTGACGAATATTTGATGTGCGAGTTGGAAGAATGATTCCATCACGCAAAGGTTTCAATTTTCTTGACCTATCAACTTTCTGTCGGTGCTTGAAGGTCAATTGCGTAGCTTGATGGAACACGTAGACGATTTGAATCAAGAAGCCATCAAGTTCAACGGTACTTTTTATTTGCAGTATATTGTAGATAGTGTTAGTATGCGTACACTGTCCGTGAATTTAGGATGACTCCACACATACCCATTGCAACTACCCCAGAGTTGTGCAGCCACAGAGCTCCAAACGTCCTTCTGTATTGCAGATACCAACACGCCGTTGTTAGGCAACTCAAGACAACATCGCTATCTGCAAAAGAGGATCCAAGAGAATGCGGCTCGAGCTGCCAAAGAAGAACCGCCTTACCTGAAAAGACATAAACAGTTATTCCGCCCCATCATGGTACCTCCTCGCCTCGTACCAATGATTATGTCTGCTCAAGTGGACGCCTACTCCCAGCACATTTCCCAGTTCTGCTCTCAAGCCCTAGCCAAACTTTACATCATGCAAGGGCTCCAACAACCAGGAGAGAAGTGATTCTAGCTCTCCATCAACATTTCCGATTGTTTGTACTATTTCTTTTGCGTCAGTAATAAAATTGAAAAACAGGATCCAGCCTTTTGTTCTCAGCTAAGCATGTGTAATCATTGCCCTTAACCTGTCTCTGACTGGAAACCATCGTTTGAGATGTATTGGAGATGAGTCAGACTATTTTGTTAAAATCTTGCAATTCATCTTACTAGATGAGAAGAGGAGAGTGAGCTCTCATTTACAGTAATGTAGGCAGAAAGGTGCTGTCTACTAAAAATAGGTGGTTGAGAGAATGCTTTGTCAACTCCATTCCTCAACATAGCTGACTAGAGGAAGCTGTTTTAAATGCTTACAGATTTTCGTTTAAACCCATTCCATAACTCCTTATTACGAACATTAATGGGAACACCGATGAAACTAATTATTAAAGAATCTTGAAATCAAAATGCAGTTTGAGTAGATACGCTCAGAGATCAAGTGTTGGGAATTATTGTGTTTCAAAATGAAGAAGAACTCTGGCATGGGTTGTTGGGTAGGCTAGTTGTTCATGGATTACTACCCCTCTCTGATCAAAATACCCCCTTTCGTCCTAAGGACAAGGCGTCCCTGCCTTTGTTTCGGCCATCTTTTTCCAATCTATGACCCAAACCATCACCCCGGAGGCCACAAATTGAACCAAATTGGAAACCCATCCATGATTGAAGCTCCAGAATTAAGTTCTTTCCCGAATGCAAACCTAATTCTGATGAGCTAAAGAGGACGATTTCCTAGAACTTGAAGGAATAGCGTTTTGTAACTACTTCTGGAAGTTGAGGCAAATTTTTGAGGACCTACACACAAAACTCCTTACTTAGCAGGTAGTATTTCGCCACATTTTCATTGGAGTGACTTCTCCTGTTAGAAACCAGTTGGAACATAGCTTGGGTAAAACTCATAAAACGGGATCAAACATAAGTAAAAAAGTATATTTGAGGAGTAGAACGCCAGTTCAGAGTTGCATCCCGGCTGCTTTCGTCACAACTTCCTTACGCAACTTCCTTTTCTTTTTTCTCGCAATTTCACTGTAGCATCTTGGAACAAGGTAATCCCTCTCTTACTCTATTTGCCTTTGCAAGAAGAGCAATCCATGTAAATTTGTTCCGTGAGATCTGCCAAGGTGACATTCAGTTACTGACAGTTGTGAGACAAATACGTGAATTCGAATTGAGTGTACTAAGACTTACTGTGAATTGTTCCAATGCCTGTTCTGAGATGATTGCACTTTTCCATTAAATTGAGCCTTGACGTGTCTGACACAATCGGATTGTGATGGATTCTCAACAAGGTCAGGAGTTTTGCATGCGATTTCACACTTGTTTGGAGAGCTCATGAGCCGAGGAAGCATCTCCATATTAAGTTACATGGTAAATGACAGCAGGTAACACAGATTCTCCCAGTTCACTATACACTAGAAACAATTCAATTCACACAAATTCTGACGGTATAGTAACAACCCTTGAGAAGGAATTCGACGAGAAAAGGAATGATCAAGGAGTTGTTGGTTTTTCGAGAAGGTAGGAGGGATGGAAATGGTTTTATGGATTACAGGTGATTTTTCTTAAATCACTTTTTTTTTTTTTTTTTTTTTTAAGGTGAGGCAACATTAGGATAAAGTCACATAGTAGAGACCTGACTGCGCGCTAAACACCACTCACCTTGGCTTGATAGAAAGTAAGGTTTTGGATAGATAGTCACTCGGAGTCGAACTCCTAAAGCTTCATAATGGGTGGAATTTCAGGTTTGCTACCACTCATAACGACTTCTTTGTACTTCGTCAAGACATCGACACACTCCATGAGATTTTCAGCGCAACGAAACATAGTGGGTGAGTGACCTGCTGTTATCAATAAAAGTGGTGAAATCTCAGCGTAGATTTGGATAATTTAATACGTAGGGATCTGTAATATTAAAGTCTGAGACAGCGCGGTTAATTTAAACCCAAGAAATTGCACTCATCCTCTTCGGCAGTGACATTTTTACTGAAGGGAGTTTCATGAACGACTCTGGCCAGTAGCAAGTCCTCTTTTCTCGTTCATCTTCGGCTTCATCTCTAGAACGAGAGGCTCGTCGGTTTTTTCGTGCAACCTCAACACTCTGTCTTTGCCACAACTCACGACAAAGTCTCCCCCAACCGCCAAATTCCAACATTCACCAAAGGGCCCTGAAAAAACAATGCAAAGCGAATCTTTATCTGTACCACAGGATTCCGGGATTCAACGGATGTTTGTATTACGGCAACGGTAAACGATTTTAAAAGAAAATTGTTACGAATTAAACTTATCTAACGAAAAACGGTGTGCTTACATCGAGAGTTATAATTTTATTGAACGTGTCAGCATCCCATTGTTTAATTTTACCATCTTCCCACACGAGAAAAAGTAATGCGTTTTAGGAACGAATTGCACAGTCGTCACGGAGTCGTCGTGAGCGAATAGGGATTTGTGCAATCTCCGAAGTCGAGACCCCAAATCTTGACGCTACGGTCGGCACTCCGGTAATAATCAAGGTGGAGTCGTAGGAGATGTCAGACGTCAGAACGGGCATTTTATGGCCATATAAGCTGATTAAAAAACTGAAAACAACAATGAAAGGAAAATAATGAATGCTGAAGTTGGCTTGTTGAAGAATGAGTGTAGGATAGGAGGACTAATATGGGAACGATAAGAAAACATGAAGCTCACCTTGAACGTGTCAAAAAGAAAATTTTTTATTTGTATCTAGAAGGGATGCGGCAATTAGTTTCCCGCAAGGAGAGACC
>CM034007.1:1672327-1720665 GCA_019603395.1 Cyrtorhinus lividipennis
AGTTTTTACAATTTAGTTGCTTCATCGAATTTCTACTACAGGGTGACCCTCAAGTTATGCCCAATATGACTTATACGTGTTTTATAACTCATTGCTGACAGAGTGTGCCTCTAGCAATGCTTTGTTGGTTATTTCTGAATAATCAAACTATTTTCATGCAGAAAGTCAACCTCTCCTTTTTGGCCCAAAATTTTGTTTTGGGCATTTCAAGGTGTCTAGATCAAAATATGCAAATGTCCGTCCGCCGTCCACGCTGATTGTGGTAGTAGAAAAATGTCTAAAAATCTGAAATTTTGGCCAGGTACCCGTTTCTAGGTCTAGTCTTACCATGAAACTTTTCAGCCCGATCTGACCAATATTTAGAGGGGTAAGGGTCAAATTGCATATTTCAAAAAATGGATTTTCGAGATTTTTGGTGATCTAGGTTTCTGGGGTATCATTTTCCACTATATTTTGGACGCTGAATCCAATGAGACGGGTCCTGAAACAATTGGCGTTCACTGGAAGAGGTTATGAGTCAAAATTGGTATATATCTACCTATTTTAAAAGTGAAGCTTTGGCATTTCTGGTACCTAGGCGTGTGGGGTATGATTTACCACAAATTTCGGACGCTGAAACGATTGGAATGAGTCTCCATGCTCCTAGTCCGAGAAATAACCAACTCCCTGAAAGAATTTGGAGCGTTTTTCCAAAATATAGAGTGGAACCAAGGCAGAAAATCTTGAATTAATTCCTCCCACGGATCATAGGATTGGATGATACTATTTGAAAATGCTCCACATCTTCATTTACGATTATCATTCCAGCAATACCTAATAGCTTTTACCACTGGCAGACTATTTGAATAAAATCATGCCGTGTTCATCTTATTTTGTGAATATGCGCTATAGTTATTAGTTAACTTTTTCTTCACCTTCCATTAATAAGAATCAAGGCCGCAAATTACCAGTATTTACATTTCACTATGAGTAGGTACACCTCATTGCACATTCCACATGGAAATATACACAAGACCATCACTTTCGATGTTCTCTTCGCCAATAATATTGTTATAAATGGCTATTCTACGACTACACAGTTTGAAAGGAGTAGAATGTCATTGCTTGTGTCACAAACGAACGAAATTCAAGGCAAGAGACGCTACAGTTCTGTTGGGAGATACGTATGTAGATTGACTTTTGTGTAGACATTTGGCTAGAAGAGGCCTCCCCACACAACTGACGCCAGCAGAGTCTTCTTTGTCTCTCAGCAGGTATCTCCGACGATCAAAGCTTTCATCGATTGAGTAAAGAAACAAGGCTTCCAGTCAGCCACTTTAGATAACAAATTCTCCACTTTTCACTTGGGACTCATAAGATGGATTCAGTTTGTGACATGGAATTGCACTCGGTCAGAAATAATAAACCCTAATTCCCAGTGAATTAAACCAGATCATTTCGTTTAGCTCTACAAACCTCCACTGTACATGTGATGTGAGTCAGAATGACATTCACTCTCACGGAGCGCAGTAAGCAATAACGTGATGGTTACCAACGACACTTTCATGATTGCAAGAAGTCTTCACATCTTGGAAAATGATCACCTAGCTAAAGCCATAATTACGTTAAGAACGACGCAATGAAAATAAATACGATGCATAAACGATATCTTCAGAAACCAATAGTTGCGGGAAAAAGGTAACGATAGGGTTACCAAAATAAGATGCACGTTTGGTTAACAGTAACGGTTATCGTCTTCTTCTTTGTCGTTAGTCAAACTTGCGTACGTGACCTACTCTGCCTTGGGTGGCACCCTTTCACTAAAAAACAGTGTTGTCTTGGTTATCCCTTCTCCATCACTGATCAGGTGTTGATCTTGGTGAAGATTTTCATAATATTATTTGTGAGATAAATATTATAGAGACCTGAAAACAGTCTAAAATGGAAGTTTTAATAGTTATGCCTCGTTTCTGGACCACATCTACGACCACAAATTTGAATTTCCCTCCTTTCTCACTCAGAATATTTTACTAAATATTAATTCATTATCGAAGAATTGCAAAATCAGCTAGTTATAATAAATTATTTGAGAAGAATTTAGTTATTTCTCGAAATTAAATCACCATTTTCAATAATAATCGAAAAAAGTTTTTTATCGCGTATCGCGCAATGCATGTTGGGTAACCGACCTCGCCAGTGGTAAGGAGAAGTGATCAGAAAATGGCTGACCTGAGTGCGTGGTGCATTATGAAGCATTATGTTATAAGTTTGATAAGCCTATGCACTTTATGAATTTAACGTGTTTTTCAGTCAAATTCACGTCATGTTATTTACTTGATAGTTCCTGAAGTATTGCCCCACGCGAATATTAGTGGCTTTAGAATTTCGTCACTTCCAGCTCAGTCAAACTTGAATTTTGTCATTATTAGTCTACATTTAACGTTTCGGCGGAGAATGTATAGTTTATTTACTCCGTTGTGCTAATTTTCAAAGAGTCACAGGTTCAATTCAGTGCTGACATTGAAGCGACGGACCTTGAAGTGCGTAGTAATGTAGATATCGGGGTTGCGCTGGAACCACTGAAATTATGCCTCAGGTATGTATTATGATAAATTCGACGGTAAAATATTCATTATTTTCAATTCTGTAAGCCTCTGAAATGATTCCTAATGGCCACGAATAGAATTCCTCAGACAACTCAGAATTTCGTGGATTTATCCACTTTTTAGACCGTTAGAGTAAATTTTCGGGTGTTTTTTAATTAAAATAAGCTCTAATAACATGCACTGCCAAGAATTTAGAGCCCTCAGGTCAATTTCTCGCTGAGGAGCCGCGTTAGAAATCTATCATTTCAGAGTTTTCATATGCTGCCTCCGATTTCTTAGAGTAAGGCAACAGTTTGTTTACATTTTTCATCGGAGTGTATTTCGGAATGTATCGAGTGTTACACTGAACCGATAGTGCCTAAAGGCGTGCACATGTCTGAAAAATCATCTGGCCAAAAATCGTTGAAATCGAAGGGGTACCCATTTTAGTAATACTTAGATGAAACTGGGACTTGGGTTTCTCGTGTGTACGGTTTGTTGTCACTCTGATACGGCGATAACATATTGGAATATTCAGTTTCTTGTAAGTAATCAATTCCCAAAGTACTTAGGGATATTGAGTGGTTGGTCCTCATTTTCAGGAATTCAACCGCCAATCATTTTCAGGGCCCTAAAACTTGGCAGTTTTTTGAGTTTTTCGACGAATAGAACGTGGTTGCTCACAAGTGCAACTGCTTCTTCGCTATTCTACTACTATTTGTTGTGGGGATTTTGTAAAGAATGCTGTGAGAAGGTCTGAAGAAGAAGCAAAAGCTTGAGTTAGTTTTTAAGCCACAGACTCTGTATTCTGCCAGTGGCCACACTCCTTGATTGTTCAGGATTAGATAGCGATTCAATTCAGTTTATAGTTATTTTTAAAAGCATGTTTTTTACCCCTGACTACCTACTTTTGTAATCTATGGCTTAGAAGCGAACCTGCATTAGGCCTGGGTGAAATTTTGTGAGGAAAACAACCTCAGAACAGTATCATTCTACCATAGCAGCCATCTAGCCAGTGTCCCGAAGTATACCTTTTCTTAACTTGTATTTCGCTCCTCTCATTACCTAGTTATCTTCAAGTGTAACTCTACAGACTGGGAACCATGTGGGGTATTGTTCTAGTTTCATATGGTTGGTACTTTTTCAATAATTCATACCTTTACCTCTGGAATGACCTTTAGGTTAGTTCAGAAGATAGAAATTCTATTGGATTGTGCATAAGTAATATGGCATCTACGTGTACCCACTTTCAGGTTCACAGCTATGACTGAATTTAGATATTCTATAATGAAAACATAATGAGCAGTTTAGGGTCTAACCCAATTTGAGATCACTACTACAGCCTATCCGAGCCATCAATTTTACTGCTCCTTCAAACTATATCCGAAGAATTTTTGGGAATCGATTCGTTCCCTTATACTGTGCGTCATTCACAACCTTCCAATTAGCAGAGTTGGTTATGTAAAACACTGTTTACCATCAAAAGTCATGTGAAGGACGGTTGAATCCCCATCAGGCTGCTGTTCAGTTAGTTCAACTGCTGCCACTGCTTATCATAAATCCCAACTTGTTCATTTTTCTCTCGGAAAGGAAGCCATGAATGGTAAAGAACTTGGAAATTTTGCTGATTGCTTAGCTGGCTCACTATCTGGGTGCCATTCTAACCTCTCACCACCCCTACAGGCCTACGTTACCTAATATTCTGCTGCTTCTTTTACGGTATTGAATACACCTGCGCCTTACGGGATATTCATTCCTAATTGTCACCATCCGCTTTATCTAGTGTCACCATATCCGCACGCCTCATGTGTACAGTTCTTGCCCTGGAAATGGCGGGGGTGCTTGTCTTCAAAGTTTTTCTCAAACTTACCACCTTTTAGCGCCTTTTTCTAGAAGTGCAGTCAATTAGGCGCACATTTTCGTTGTATTTCGAATCATTGAACTGCAATTGTGGTCCTTGGAAGTGTATTTTTAATTTTAAATGCCCGCTGATCGTACAGAACATTTAACGCAAAATCCAAAAATGTTGTCATAAAGGGGTCTTATGGCAAAAACGTGCTTCTATTAACCCTCCAAGAAGACTCAACGTATCAATTCCCGTTATCAGTCTGAAGTAGTGTGCCAAGCAGATCTGATGGGTAAACATTTCCACAGACTCAGCATTTGTGTGGACTGCCCTCAAACATCTAGCAAAAATGTCTCTCAGAACGAAAAATCCCCCGTCAATATGGAACGCCACATTTAACTCTGACAACTAATGCATATTTCACCGAGTTGATTATCAATGCGCAAAAGACATTCGACGCTCAAGTCGCTGATGCAGGAGAATCTAAAATTAACGTTTGGTACGTGACATTCTTTTTGTCCGTCTACTCGTGACATTCCAGTTTTAATGGATTGTTACTAAATTTTAATTTCTCAGAACGTTCTCCGACCGTTCCAGAAATCTCACGTCATTCTCGCTCATTCTTCCAACATCTTTTATGTCCTTAACTGATATTCGGAATTTTTCCTTCTTGTGGGCGAAATGTTGTTACATTAGAGGCATGTAGAAAATAATCATTGTATCTGCTGAGCTGTTATTACCGTAAAATAAATCGACTTCAAGGATGTTGTTGCCATTAAGAATATGTCTGAACTTTGTGACGTCATGAGTGGCTTCTAAGGTGTGTCACCTCCGAGTGACTCCACTGCTTGAATTAAGCTACAGAAAACTATTTTGAATCACATCAAGCCGTTTTCGTTCCTATTTATGCAGTTTTACAGTTCCATAATTTCTCCCATTCAAAGCTCTTGTTTTGAAGAAAGTTGTAATTGTGTGAAAGATAATAGTTTGATTTTTTCAAATAATTTATTTCATATACTACAGATCGAATGAAGCTTATGCATAATGCAATATAGAGCCTTTAATTGTCATGATATGACTTAAATTTAATGTTTGATCATTTTTATTCAGCAACAGGATGGTTCTGGAGAGGATTCAGGGTCAGATAGTGAGAAAGACACGAGAAAGCAAAATGGCAGCGAGAGCTCATCCGACAGTGGGTCAGGGTCTGATAGGTGAGGTGGATTAAATAATATTAATAATCAAATGTTATTCACTCGTGTATTTCAACCAGAACTTGGTGGTTGTTGGCCAATATGTGAGCAAGCCGCATCATGGAGCCTGTGTTACATTTAATTCTGTTACTAGACCAAGAATTATTCTCAAAGTCGTGGTAATATAATTTTTCTTGTTTGATCCCTCTAGTGATTCTGACTCCAGCTCTTCTGCCTCCTCTAAGAGCTCTGGCAGTGAAGAATCACGCGATTCGACTGGAAAAACTGAAAGTCCCGCTAAAACTCCAGACCCAAAACAGGTGAGTGATAGCATTCGACATGTAATAATATTTTGTATAGTATCCCCTCGTATGCGTAGGATAATTGCAAGAGAAAATTGCGAAACAGACTCCATTTCTTAGTCCTATTCCAGTTTTGGGAAGAGAATCCTGATGTCTACGGTGTTAGGCGATCTGGCCGGCAGAGAAAAGAGCCTAATCGTCTAAACACGGGTGATAGTGACTCGAGCGAGAAAACGAAGAAACTTACTAAAAAATCTCCTCGAAAATCGTAAGCATACATCATTTCCCCACCTGATTCAAACCCAAATTTGGGTTATTGAGATTGACATCATTAGCTTGTTTCGTTTCCCCAGATGGAACTCGGACACTTCCTATGACAGTGAAACTGACAAGGAATGCCAGAAACCTCCCAGAAGCAAACCACCAGGTGGCAGAAGAAAACCGCCCCCCAAGACAACGAATAAGCAAGCGAGTGCCAGCAGGACAGCACACCGTACTTATTCAGATTCCTCGGAATCGAGTTACGACACCGATGATGCCAAAAATCGAAGGTAACTGGAGGTTAATCATTGATTAGAATTCTGAGCTCTGTCTTAAAGGGAGTCATTCGTGTGCCTACATAGAGGTTTTTCTTTTTCATTCAGGACAAAGTCTCGACGAGGTGCTGCTGTTAGCTACAAAGAAGCCAGTGATGAGAAAACGGACTCTGATGAAATCATTGAACAAGATTCAGCAGAGCCTGAGCCAGTTGTCGTTGACACATCGGAAACAATTGAAAAAGTGTTGGCTCAGAGAATAGGCAAAAAAGGAGGTAAGTTCACAAGTTTACATTTTCGCTCTCATTTTTCTCAAATCAATCTCAATTTTGACGAATCTTTTTATATTAAAATCCCTACAGTTGTTGGAAATCAAACCACCATATACGCAGTTGAGGAAAATGGTGACCCCAACACAGACTGTGATCCTAATGATAAGGAAAATACGGAAGTGCAATATTTAATTAAATGGAAAGGTTGGTCTCACATCCACAACACATGGGAGTCTGAGCAGTCGCTCAGGGAGCAAAAGGTACATTGCCACTTCTATGAGTTTGTGTGAATAGAACATCAAGTTGGTAGTTCTATTCGACGCTAATTAATCAAGTTGATTTATAACACCTGTGGACACTTTTTTGTGCAATGAGTTTAACCGGCTGTTCATTATCTTGATCTTGTCAGGTGAAAGGTGTGAAAAAACTTGAAAATTTTGTCAAGCGAGAAGAAGACATCAAGTTTTGGAAGAAGCACACAACGCCTGAAGACATTGAATATTTTGAATGTCAACTTGAATTACAGCAAGAACTACTTAAAAGCTACAATCGTGTTGAACGAATTATAGGTACTTATGTACTTTTGTCATTTGGCTGGCTCTCTGGAGTTTGGATTAGTTTTAATCTTCACCTCATCGGCACTTTTCTGGATTCTATGCATTCTAACTAAATCATTGCTCGTTCCTTTTAATCATTTAGAATTTTCCTGTGTTTAAGCTGAGTCAAGAAGCGACGGTCAGTTTGAATACTACATCAAATGGGAATCCCTTCCTTACTCTGAAGCTACCTGGGAAGATGCTAGTCTAATAGAAAAACGATGGTCGAAGAAGATCAGAGAATTCAGGGACCGAGAGGAATCTAAGCGGACACCAAGCAAAATGTGTCGAGTGTTGAAAACTAGACCTAAGTTTGTCAAGATTGACGACCAGCCTTCGTACATGGGTGGAGATCAGGTACCCATTACAATTACTGATTTATTGGCGATACGTGAGAGCCTACAAGCGTTGTCTCATACTGATGGTTTTCCATGCAGGTGCTGGTCCTTCGTGATTATCAAATCAGCGGTTTGAACTGGTTGGTTCATTCGTGGTGTAAGGAAAACTCAGTCATATTGGCCGATGAAATGGGTCTTGGGAAGACAATCCAAGTATGTATTATCAAATTATTCAAGAATCAATAAGCTCTTCTTATTCTTGTTTTTTAATGTCTTCTCAATGTTAGTGGAAGAGCCAAAGTGTTTGAATTTAATGAAATATATTCTGATTAGTAAGAATGCAGCCTTTATTGAGTGATTTTGCTACTATGTTGATGATTCACTTTTTTCAACAGACGATATGTTCGTTGTACTACTTATTCCACACCTACCAAATGTACGGTCCCTTCCTCATCGTAGTTCCTCTTTCTACCATGACATCGTGGCAGCGGGAGTTCTCCTTGTGGGCCCCTGAAATGAATGTTGTTACTTACATAGGCGATGTTACCTCCAGAAATATCGTGAGTTGATGAGAATTTCAAAAGTAATTGGCGTATGACTTTTGGTCAAACATTTCATAGACGTTTCTTTCTTGAATTTTTAGATCAGAAACTTCGAGTGGACGTATGCTGGGTCAAAGCGGCTGAAGTTCAATTCAGTCCTGACCACCTACGAAATAGTCTTGAAAGACAAAGCATTTCTAGGCAGCTTGAGTTGGGCTGTTCTGATGGTGGATGAAGCTCATCGGCTGAAAAATGACGATTCATTACTTTACAAAACTCTTAAAGAATTTGACACTAACCACCGGCTGTTAATTACTGGAACTCCACTGCAGAACAGCTTAAAAGAACTTTGGGCTCTTCTTCACTTCATTATGCCCTTCAAGTGAGTACAACGACGCCTTGATACCTCTCTTCTTGAAAAAACTAAATGCTAATTTTCCTCCTATGACATCATGTAAGGAAGTAGTCAGGAAATTCATCAATCACGATTCCAGGTTTGACAATTGGGAAGAGTTTGAGAGGGAACATGACAACTCAGCAAACAAAGGGTACACCAAACTTCATAGACAGTTGGAGCCTTACATTTTGAGGCGAGTCAAGAAAGATGTTGAAAAATCACTTCCTGCCAAAGTGAGTGTTGTTCATCTATTGAGCTATTCAATAATAATAATAGGGTTAGGTTGCTTCCCAAAAGTATTGTGTGACCAGGAAGCAGGTATAGCAACGACCTTCATTACATCCACGCATTTCATATGTTCAGATAAGGTGTTGTATGAGTTTTAAAGTTTTATGATAAAGGTTGTCAAAACCACCTTACCGCTCTGAATTAGAAAAGAGGATCAATAATCAGATGTATTTTCATTAACCTCCAGGTGGAACAAATTCTTAGAGTTGAGATGACCAGCCTGCAAAAACAGTATTATCGATGGATTTTGTCGAAGAACTATTCTGCTCTCAGGAAGGGCGTGCGAGGTTCACCCAGCACGTTCCTCAACATCGTCATTGAGTTGAAGAAATGTTGTAACCATGCTTACCTCATCAAGCCTCCTGAAAATGAAATCAAAACTGATGATTATCTGCAGGTAAGTTCCTCTAGGTTTGAGTCTTGCTTTGGATGGCCAATTCAAATTGTTTGGCAGATGAATTTTCCCCATGCCTTTTGTAAAGTTCACACTTAACCTAAAATGTTGAAATTATGTTACAGCAACTCATTCGCGGCTCAGGGAAATTACTTCTTCTCGACAAACTACTAGTTAGATTGAAGGAAACGGGCCATCGTGTGCTCATATTCTCTCAGATGGTACGGATGCTCGACATCTTAGCTGAATACCTTCAGTACCGTCATTTCCCTTTTCAACGACTCGATGGTGGTATCAAAGGTGAACTGCGGAAACAAGCTTTGGATCATTTCAATGCTGAAGGATCTCCGGACTTCTGCTTCCTTCTATCAACTCGGGCTGGGGGCCTTGGAATCAACTTGGCAACGGCTGACACTGTAATCATATTCGATTCAGATTGGAATCCGCAGAATGACCTTCAAGCGCAGGCGAGAGCTCACAGGATTGGTCAGAAGAATCAGGTTATTACATTTTCCATGTTTTGAATTGCTCCAATTGACTTTACTGCAATGAATTGTCTAAATTGGCTGTTGCTGGACTGTTCCACAGGTGAATATTTATCGACTCGTCACCAAGAGTTCCGTTGAGGAAAATATTGTTGAACGAGCAAAACAGAAAATGGTGTTAGACCACCTTGTAATACAACGAATGGACACCACTGGGCGAACTGTGCTGGACAAGAAATCTACTTCATCTAGTACCTCGTTCAACAAAGATGAGCTCACAGCTATCCTCAAGTTTGGAACTGAAGAGCTCTTCAAGGACGAGGAAGATGGAGATGAAGAACCAGTTGTAAGTTTTTTCTGTTGTTTCATCTTGTCATGGTTGAATTAAATAGAATTATTTGGCTCAACAGATTTTATTTGTGTTCACAGTGTGATATTGATGAAATTCTGAGGAGAGCTGAAACCCGAGATGAAGGGCCCAGCACAGTTGGTGATGAATTACTATCAGCTTTTAAAGTTGCTAGTTTTGCCCTTGATGAAGAAAAAGAAACGCAAAGTGAAAATGATGGCGCTGACGAAGATACTAGAGATCGTGATTGGGTTAGTTGATATGCCCACTATTGTTCATTTTATGTATTTATATTTAAGTTGTTGGTCCATAAATCTGCATTTTATCTCTCTTTTTCTCTAACGTTTCAATATGATAAATGCTTTTGTCGATCATATATGATTAATTTTGTTGTTAGGACGAAATCATTCCGGAGTCCTTTAGAAACAAAGTTGAACAGGAAGAGAAAGCCAAAGAGATGGAGGATCTCTACCTTCCTCCCCGGAAACGCTCTACACTGCAACTACACAATCAATCCGAAAGTGATGGTAATTTCTAGATGCCAGCTACATTCCTTCAAGTGTTAGGTTCCTTATTTAACATTTTTTCCTCAAAGTAAAGAGACTGTAATAGTTGGTATGCGTTACAGCTGATGGTACCGGGAGGAAGAAGAGAAAGAAAGAGGATGCTCCTACATCAGATGAGGGTACTGATGATGAACGACCTAGAAAACGTGGGCGCCCGCGAGCCAGCAACAAGGAGGTTATCAAAGGGTTTACTGATAGTGAGGTAAGACAGTTGTTTCTTGTGCTGGTAAAAGTGTGCCCAGTAGTGCATGAATAGCACAGATCAACATGTAAATTTCCTCTATGTTCGTCAGCCTCTCTTGATTTCTTCATGTTCCTTCAAGTCAATTTGTAATTTGAATGACCTTTCTCATAGATACGCCGATTTGTCAAAAGCTACAAGAAATTTCCTGCACCATTGAAACGATTAGAGGCCATTGCATGTGATGCTGAGCTCCAAGAAAAACCACTTCAAGATCTCAAAAAACTCGGGGAAACTTTGAAACAAAGATGCAAAGCATGCATTGGTGACCAAACCAAAGAAAACTTGACTGACGTAAACGAAGATTCAGCAGGTGAATATTATCTAAAACTGAAACTGGCGTGGATTATTGTCCTAAAAACGATATGGTAATTGCTGTGGTGTCCCATAAATTGAATACTATTGAAATACTTCCATAGTATTAGCAATGGGATGGGGGTCTTTGTCATTCAACAATGGTACATTCAACATCAATGGTGCCATTGGGTAACCAAGATTTGTGTGATAGCTCCTAACATCAAATTGACTTGAATCTGTATCAAATTATATATAAGGAAAAATAGTGACATTTTAATATTTTATGCAGGTGCTGGAGGAAAGAAGAGAGGCCGAGGCCCCTCACTTAAACTTGGTGGTGTGTCAGTTAACGCCAAAAGCCTGCTAGCTTGTGAAAAGGAATTAGAACCATTGGACGAAGCACTGCCTGCTGATGTCAACGAGAGATCAAAGTGGACATTAGACATGAGGTGATTAGTAGATCATTTACATTTACAATACGACAATTTACATTTTTTATCATTTACAATAGTTGGTCCGATATCTATATATCTATCCATGCATCGTTTTCTCTTCCAGAGTGAAGCCAGCAAATTTTGATAGCCATTGGGATATATCCGATGATAGCGCGTTGCTCAAGGGGATATTTCAGTACGGCATGGGATCATGGGAAGCCATCAAGATGGATCCTTCTCTCGGAATAAGTGACAAAATTTTGGCTAATGAAGGAACAAAACCTCAAGCCAGGCATCTTAATTCTCGGGCTGAATACCTTCTGAAGGTGCTTCGAAAAAATTTAGACCTGAAGCATGGAGCTCCAGTAAGTAATTTTCCATGTTTTATTGGTTTATCCATTTGCTAGGTGAATAGCGCTTTAATGTCATCTTTGATCACAACGTAATATGTTTTTTGCTCCCACAGGTAAAATGTAAGCGCCCCCGTAAAAAGAAGGAAGTCTCAAAAGAAATCATAGAAGAAAAGGATGACAGTTCTGGTGGAGAAGGTGCTACCCAATCTCACCCAGTTTTACACACAGAAGATTCGTCCAGTAACCACATCAAGGATGAGAAGAAACGTGACGAAGACCTTGAGGTGGAGAATGATAAACAACGAAAGACAAAGAAGAAAGACAAAAAGAAGAAGAAAAACGAAGGTCCCATGCATTTCACGGCCAACAGTGAACCTCGAGCTCTAGATGTCATTGGCGACTTGGAGCCGTCAATATTTAATGAGGTAGAAGTTTTATCCATCGCTAAGATTACTTTTTCTTCCTTAGAAAATGGTGTGTTTAGTTGTTTATCACTACTGTCCCACTCACCATGCCCAATCCTTTTAGTGTAAGGAGAAGATGCGGCCTGTAAAAAAAGCTTTAAAGGCACTGGACAATCCAGATCAAAGCTTGGGCCCAGATGAACAGGTGAACCATACGAGACAATGCCTTGTTCAAATTGGTGACCAAATCAACAAATGTTTACAAGAGTATAAAGAAGCTGATATCATCAAACAATGGAGAAGGTAAGCAAATTGTGAATGGAAGTACTTCTGTACTCTTTCATACCTTCTATTTTTGGTTTATTATCCTTATTGAAAATATGCCCTTCTATTCCTATTGACCAAATATGAATACGATATTCTTCCTAAATTTTCATTGTCCATGATTCAAAATCCAAAATGTCCCTCCATCTGCTCAAACATGCAACCTGGCATATGTGGGTATCGGACAATTGAGGACAAGAAAGATTGAGGATAACTAGTTCTATTTTTGATTTTTCTTTTGGGGGGAACACAAGTCAATTAGTTCGTTGGTGACCTCAGAGACAGCAAGGTCTTCTGACTCTCTTGATTTTGATGAATGTAAATCCAATTTTTCTTAACTGGTAGGTTTGTCTTTCTTTCAGTAATTTGTGGTATTTCGTCTCAAAGTTTACCGAGTATGATCCAAAGAAGCTTTATAAACTCTACAAGCATGCCATAAAGAAGCTCAAACCTGAAAAGGAGGATAAAGAGGTAACTAGGATGGATTAAGTTCAATTGTCCATGAAGATCTACCTGCCCGCCAAGTGTTTCTGTTGGCTAAGTTCTCATCATGGCTTTGCGCCAATTCCAGGTATTGAAACAAGAAAGTAACAATGGAACTTCCAATAAAAAGAGGCGGCATGATGAAGAGTCCACTGATAACAGCAAAAAACCCAACAGGTTAGCATTGATTGAACTAGTTCACAACCCTGGAAGGTTCAGATTCCTGGGCACAATTTATCGCAGAATTTCATAAGATAGTGACCTCATTCATGCCAGTGCGTTTATAAACATTGGATTTGCTATTCCCATATGCTTTACTTCCACAGTATAGTTATCAGCACAGTTAATTTACAACCATTGCTTTTGGTTGCTCTAAAAACTCTGGATATTCACTCTGTGAACTGTGATTAGCCACTGTTGAATCCTATTTCTTTGAGATCCACAATGACAAATCCTCAAGTAGCTCATTCAGTGTTTCAACGTGCTCTGCCATTGAGGAGGAGGGAAGGGGGCTAGAAATGCATGAGCTGTTTTGTGTCCATAACTTCTACCCGTATTGATGAGTTTCTTGCATAAACGTGGCTTTCTTAATTCATTTGAAGTTTTATTTAGCCCTATGTTTATAATTTTTAACATGTTTTATTTTATGATTTTCGTTAATGAAGAACTGAAAGGAATGACAAAAATGACCATAAAACGCCGGGTGATGGGGACAGAAGTAAACCTAAAGGTGATTCCGGGCCTCAAAGAATGGGGGATCATCACAGTAATTCCACTGAGAGGTGGCATAATAATTCAATGAGGTATTGTTGGTTTGTTTGTTTGTTTTTCTTGCGTTTCAATTACAAACTACTGATTACTTTATTTTTATCACTGTTACTTTTTGTTCTTTTTGGTTGGTTATTCCTTGAATAATGGACCTATGTTTTCATTCAAATAGTCTCATCTTTCCGATTTGCCCCAGACCTGTTTTCTGGGCATTCATAATGTCTAGATCAATAAGCAAAAATGTCCGTCCACCGATGGGGGGGTTCCAAATGTGTATTTTGAAAAATAGATTTTTGAGATTTTTGGCGATCTAGGCGTGTGGGGTATTATTTTCGACTAAATTTTGGACGCTGAATCCTATAAGACGGGTCCCGGAACGATTGGCGCCCTCCGGAAGAGGTTATGGGTTAATGGTGGCACCTTTCTACCTATTTTGAACGTAGGTTTTCAAGATTTCTGGTACCTAGGCGTGTGGAGTATCATTTTCCACTAAATTTTGGAATGAGTCCTCATGCTCCTGGTTCGCGGAATAACCAACCCCTGTAAAAGAATTTGCAGCCTTTTTTTTTTCAGGGTAAACAAAGCTGTTGTAGGGAGAAAGAAATGAAGCTAAACTCTTTGTGACAATGTTCTTTTTTTCTTTTACAATATTACCACTCACTCCTCATAAAAACCATTTCAGGTTCAATTCGGGTGAACGTGACCATAAAAGAGACAGATACGACTATCCAAGAGGGCCCTCTTTCCGCGGAGATGGCGAAAGAGATCGTAACCGAGGAGGCGACAACAGGAGGTACTCAGCTTCTGTATTTCGTAATTTGATGGTAGTATATCGTTGAATACGGTATGTTGTAGTAGTTGACTATATATTTCATTATTTTGTACCATCAATCATGTGATACAAGGAATATGCTTAGGACTCAATAAACTTCTTTTTCAGATACAGAAATAATAGTGGACCAGGGAATTTCAGTGGAGCGGGTTACGGTAATTTTCCACCGTATGATTCCTCGCCTGGCATGTACCCTCGGGACCGGTACCCCCCTCCAAACAACACTAGTTTCCATGACTGGAGGCGGGATAATAAAGACTACCGACGCGATGACCGTAGATACTCTCATCCAGCCAACACGTAGTGACTTGGGGTGAGTGTCAGTGATCCCCTTTGTTTCGAGTCAACTCACTATCGCATTAGTTGACTCGTGGTGAACTGTATACATTTAGAAAATAGGTTTTCCCTCGTTAAAAAAAAAAACAGCAACTAACCCGATGAGGAGAAGCTTGCTGTCTTGAGGGGGCAACCTTTAGCACAGAAGGAAGTGTATTAGAACCGAATTTAAGCACATTTCTTTTCGCAATCGAGGTGTAATTTAATTTTTTCCGCATCGTAAATTTTGGTGTGAATTCTAGGCAGGTACTTGTAATGTTCCTGATAAGTTTTTAGACTACTCAACAAGCTTGTTTCACTTGTGACATCCATCTGTCTCTGCCTTCTAACAGTTATCAGTTCATGTTCAACTTGAAGAAATGGGCTTGTCCTCAAAATGTTTTGTGATTGCCAAACAGCCCAAGATGGATGTTTTCAAGTGTCAAGCTTGACCCAGAGGGTTTCATGATTATATTAGGGTTTATTTTCAAATAATTTGATCGAAGCTGAATTATTTCCTGAAAGACTACTTTAAGTGATAGCGAAGCAAGGTCTTTATTTATATATTATCCCATGAGTACCTTCTAAAGCATCTTGGGGTGTGCTGAATTGACTACCTCATCATACGATAAGAACATAAATTGTGAGTTTTACGAACGTTAGTGATAAGAAATTGAAGATTAGACTAGAGTGTTTCACCAATAACAGTTAAGAATGCACCACAAGTCTGATAACAGTTGGATACATCCTTCAACCTCCTACTCTATCCAATATTTCTGAATCTGAATTTGGAACTCCAGGACAAAATGGGGGGGGGGGGGTGTCAAATTAAATTTGTTCAACGATAATTTCTCTACAAACGCCATAAAATGACATGCCTGCCTTGTGTTTTTTGCACTTACCTGTTGTGAGTCAGTCATTAGAAATGTTGTTGAAATTGTGACGTCTCAGCTGACTGCTCGTATGTTACCTTTGCTTATACGTTACTTTACATAGAGGTGAAAATTGTAATAATTTGTTAAATTGATGGATGTATTAGTCTTGATTCGCTTGGAATTGACTATATCTACTTGATGGGTAATCAATTAGTTTCAAAGCTACTCTAGGGAAGGTACGAGAGTGGCTTTGGACTTGAGAATACATGATGCTTTAAGCCTAAGGTCGCCACTGTCATATTTCGCCGGGTTGTATTTAGGTGAATGTGTGAAGGTTAAGGTAATATTCTGGGGGAGAAGGCTAGAGGTTTGAGAGAAGTGTTTTGGATAGTATCAGTGGGAGTTTAGGGTGAATAGTCCGTGGATGATTGGTAGGAGGTTTGGAGTGGTTATTGTAAGAAGGGTGGTTGGTAGGAGTTAAGTGCTTCCACTCTACGCCATGTTAGGTAAACAGACCCTTCCTCTAACATATTCCCATTTCCTACAAGCCTAACATAAATAAATCCATAGTGTAATACCAGCTTTTGGCTTACATGACGTTCTTCTTGTTTGACATTGTGGCATCAACAGTCTGCTGACAAATTGGTTGCAGTTCAATGTTGATCTGTAATACCATTGGCTGTTGTCTTAAAAGTGATAATGATCGATTGGTACTGCGGTTGAAAGCAGTTTAACAAAAAATTGAATTAAATTAAAAAAAAAAAAGTTTCAAGAAAGACCGTTAAGTCCCTGGACTATAAGTCCAGTGTTTCGCAAGTGTAATGACATACTAAAAACGCAAAAATCTGCGGTACCTGTAAATCCGTCAGCACGTGTTGCCTTATGGGGCATACTGCCCGGAATCGCATGCGGGAATCGCACTCGCAATCGTTTTGCGTTTTATCGCATAGTATGTCTTTTAGCTCTGAACGCGGTTTTCAGTCTTGCGTTTTGTCGTTCTGGATTCCCGCAATATCGCAACCGCATAGTATGTACCGACCGCATTACACTAAGCGTGTTGCTACCATATACCAAAGTGGTTAAAAAACGTTTAACCACTTTTTAGGCCGTCAACTACTGTTTCAAACAAGTTCTTAAAGATTGGCCATTGTGGTAGCTTGCATATGTACCAAAAATTGGCACTACACATTGTGCTTTAGATAACAAGGCACATATTGGCAGTACTGCGAAATAATTGTTTCACAATAGACTAGAAGATGAACATTAAATTTAAGTAAGAAGTAGTTGGAAGGGTCTTCATTTACTTATTGAGGGGCTGATGGCATTCAATTCAACATCAACAGTCATATTCTGAGCAAAGTTACTTCTGATCCAATCTGACAGCTGCTCAATTTCTGTGTCTTTGTCATTTTACAACACATACAAACCAATGAAGTGCATAGAGCGTGTTGTACTAGGCGCAACCTGACGTCTCTTATGTACAAATAAGCTGTTCCATTTGCTTGTCTATTGCTTCTTCAATATTTATAATTTTCAATTAATTTTTGTTCAGCATTGGAGTAAGAAAAAATTCAGTTTGATGTCCAACTTCTTGGTAGATCTTTTTCGCAGCTGTGCTTTCAGCTGATAGCTTGAAGAATCAAATAAGGAGGAAAGTTTTAATAAAATGCTAGTCGTAATTTTTTAATTTTATTTTTTATTTTTAATGAGGAAGAGGTAAAATGATTGTCAATGGCGGGTAATCCTGGAGCAACTCATGGTTGGAAGTCCGATTATATATCTGCCTTCCTGCTCGGTAACTAATTGGTCCAGGTTGAGCCCAAAGCAATTACAAGTGTTGATACATGAGTACACACAGGGAGTTGAAAGTGTGAGTAGACTGGACTATAAGTCCAGTGTTTCGTAAGTGTAATGACATACTAAAAACGCAAAAATCTGCGGTACCTGTAAATCCGTCAGCACGTGTTGCCTTATGGGGCATACTGCCCGGAATCGCATGCGGGAATCGCACTCGCAATCGTTTTGCGTTTTATCGCATAGTATGTCTTTTAGCTCTGAACGCGGTTTTCAGTCTTGCGTTTTGTCGTTTCGGATTCCCGCAATATCGCAACCGCTTAGTATGTACCGAACGCATTACACTAAGCGTGTTGCCACCATATACCAATGTATGAGATTTTGTGATTACGCAGCGTGTTATTTGGGTAGGTTATTCATAGAGTAATCAACCTATTTTGCAGAAAGTCACTCCGATTTTCTTTTTAAACTTAACATGTCCAAGTTTTTAGGAGTAGGTACTGGCATAAAGTTGGAGGGGAGTATTTGTACATTTTCCAACAGTACTCGCGCTTTTGTGCGCTGAGTGTACTCATTGTAATGACCGAATAAAGTGTCTCACCATCTCCTCTTGCTGGCCAGATATGCTCTCCATGCTGCCAAAATCGTTAACTTTGTTGTTGGCATTGACAAACTGGTGATGTGAAACGGTTGATTTTGTTTCTTCGCAAGTCAAAATTTAATTGGTGGTTGCCCCCTACACTCCCAAATGTTTTTGAGGTAGTGAGCTCCTTCACCCTGATGTAAAATTGTAACATTTTTGTCCATAGATGTGCGTATATACTATGTTTTGGACTGCCAGCGTTCTTTTGGGCGCGCTGCAGTCAATAATTGATAATTTTACAATAATTTCGAACTTCGTTTTATTGTAGTAGTTAGAATATTTCTTTTCCAAATTTTGAAGGCTGTGTGCGAAAGAGTGCCCGTTGCTCGGTTTTGAAGGAGACAACGCCTTGAGTGGCTGTGTCTATCTCAAGATCGATACTTTTGTGGGATCTGAGTTTTCTCGGTCCTTCGTTTTTGATTAGCTTAGGCTTCTCAATTGAGGAACGGACCGTAATTATTTTCCACACTGCCCTGTGTCATTCACACCTATATCTTCAGACTGATGATACGTAAATAATTGGCTTGTTTGCAGCATGATTGCCTCGACTGAAAAGAACGAAAATTATTCAAGGCTAAAATTAAACCTTGAACTTGTACATGTTACATTTTGCTACAAAATTCGCTAACCATATACCTAAAAGCACTCACGGTGCGTTGTACATATTATAAATAGTAGTTGATATTTAAGAGGTAATAAGTTATCATGGTTTTCTTATTCTCGAGATTTTTAAAAATCTAATAATTTTGTGATCATTTTGATTTATTATTTGAGTTATTGATATTATTGAGGTACAAATTGTCGAATGACCACTTTGTGTAAATACTTTTCTTATGTACACCAACAGGCTTATTTTATAGATTGTAATTATAATTATTTTACTTGAAAATTGAATGATTGCATCATTTGTAAATTTGTAATTTGTAATTAATATTTGATGCAATTCTGTAAAGAAAGAGAGAGGAGAAGAAAAAATATTAAAAATTGAACAAAAATTTGTTGATTCCATTCCTTGGCTTCCTCAACTACCACGTTGATGTTTGTGTGGGATCCGAACACAATTCCGGTCATTTTAGCAGCCTTGTGTTGAATGAGGTACTTCTCTTCAGGTTTCTTATGTGGTCAGGTGTGTCCTTGACGTGATGAACCTTGATTTTATGACCGAAAAATATGCTTGTGGATGCTAAAAGCCCTGGAAAAGGCTCACTGGGTTTTGTTGAATCGTGAGCAGTCAATTGACCCAAACAGTCGTTTCATCATGACTATGTAGAGGATAGAATGATGAATTGCACGAGTACCAAACAATATGCATTCTGTTCCTATACCTACATGAAACTACACTTCTGAACAGGTTTAGTTCTCAGACTCTTGAAGGAATTACATAACTACTCGTATATAGGAATGCTAATAATTGACCTGAAGAGAAAAAACAAGTGAAAGTAGGTAGTGAGTTCGATTTAGTCGTGATTGGGGGCGTTACTACTATTTCATTCAATGAAGTCATTTTGTTTGAGAACCAGGGCTAATGGCCAGCATCCAATATTCTCAGTTTTCCCCGATTTCTCGCCTTTCTATCCGATTAAAAATATATTTGAATTCTGATCACTTTGTTTAAACAATTGTTAAGTTCTTGCCTCCAATCCATTTCAGGATTGCGGAGATGCTTGGGTACTGAGTGCACTGTAGGACTTCTAAAGGTTCAGGTTTATCAATACATCATACATTGACAGGTGCTCGCTCTGTGGCAGTGGTTTTTGAAGCACAAGATTTGATAGTAGAGAAGGACGAACGAAGCGTGGAACCAACATTGGCCACAAAAATTTGTGGAAATCTGGTCTTCAACCAACGTTACTTGAATGATGGCAAGCATATGACCCCCAAGCACTGCAATACTCCTCACTAGGTTGCTTTTCGGTCCTCAACTTGAGGTGCCCTACAAAACCACATCCCAAAACAATTTCCAACCGACGACGCTCTTCGTTTGAAGTAATTAATTTCAAATTAAGGTTATTCACGTTTTTCCACCCAGCAGAGTCTTCAGGTAAGAAGAGTAAATCATTGGTAGAGAGTAGATCGCATACTACCATTGCATTTCTCTAGAAGCATTTTTTTCTTTAAAACATTAAAAGATGGAGGGATTAAGTTTTGACTTTAACTCAATACACGGTAATCCTGCGAGCAGCAGTTGTGTAGGAGTTACTTAGTATGCTTACAGAGCCTTAATACCCATTTCATGATGGTAGCAGTGGCTGTTGTCAATCAACTGACTGGCTAATCTACAATGACTCTATAATGAAAAATGGTAAAAGTCCTCCCATGTGGGTTCAACCAGTGTTGAAAGGTAAGCAGTAAACAGCACAAACAAAATCGTACATGAATTACACATGTACTATGTGTGGTTATGTTCTTGCGGAGTTTTTATTTTACAACAGTCTTAAAGGTAGTGATGCTTTACATATAACAACTACATTGCATCATCACAGGAGCATTATGTTTATATTACATCCTTATCAAATCGAAATATAAAAAAAAGTTACAGCATTTTTTTTTTTTTAACCTTTTTCTTTACACAATTTTCAGTAGAGTCTGTACATAACAGGAAATATTCCTTGCAGAATACAATACATTAAAATTAACATTTACAAGCAGCTGAATATTTACAGTATTAACACATAGGATTTTTGCATGAGCGCGACACACTTCACTCACAATAAAAAGTCTCTTTTTCTAAAATAAAACGACAGTTTGTATTCACTTGACTCGCATTGAACTCAACGACGATGAAAAACATTAACATTCACTATAGGGGTGGTGCTGCTGGAGCATGGCCCTGGAGGTGTACTCAGGTTGTAGATGGCAGACCACAGTCTCACCATCCAGGACAGCAATTGTCCCTTGGGTGGAGTTGGCCCTGTTCTGCGCCTGCTCTTTCAGCCTCTGCCTGAAGGCGGCGTCAAAGGCAGTGTGGAAATTCCGATCAGCAGCAGGGCTGTAGGGGATGAGAGGACGGTGGTCGCCATAGCTCCTGGACGACTGACGGCTCATGTCACTCTGACGACGGCCATCCTCGTCGCTCATGTCGCTCACTTGGATCTCGGCTCTCTCCTTTTCAATCTCTTCGTAGACGGGGTCATCTTCGCGAGCTTTTGCCTCCCGTTCTCGTTCCCGAATCTCTGTGTACGTGTGGTTCCACGGGCTGGTCGCTCTGAGCGTCCCGTTGGTACGTTTAGGGCGATGCTGCATCGTCGCCGATGGAAGGTGAGGAAATTGCGGCTGGAGATGGGAGTGGGAATACGTCGCTGACATGTACATAGGACGCTCCTTGTGGCGCAGAAGGGAGTTGCTCGTCAGAGCCATTGTGTGAGCTTTAGGGGAGTCCTCTTGCTCTGAGCCGCCATGTCCTGAATCCCGGCTGAATGATTTAAACGATATGTTCTGCAATGGAAACCGTAAACAAAATTACAAAAACAATCAGTACACAACTCCAACACTAGAAGGGAAAACTCAAGCCTAAAACTCATTTAGAGCTCATCATTTCAATCTTCTTGGACAATTTACTCCTACAACTACCGTTGCATGAATAAAAAGAGTTTCAAGGTAAGTTTTCTAAGCAATATTTAGTTTTTCATATTTATTGCATCGTCACAACTCTGTCATTAAAGAAGGATTGTTCTCGCCCAGAACACGTTGTCATTGCTTTTAAGATTATGATTCATCAATCGTGAATGGGTGGTATGCATGAAGCTCAATGATCAATCTCATAAACTTGTGAGGCTTATCCATTGAGGGATATCTCCCCTTGTGAGATCAATCTCGGTTTTTGTATGCATTAAGTTGAGTAAAACGTTTGGAGATCAATTTCACAAAAGCCGTCAGGTGTTGAGCATTTGCTCAGGTGGGTATTTGACCTTTCAATGAAGTAGGCTTGTACTGACAGATTGCATAGGGATCCCCAGTGAGGCTTTCTTCATACCTACTATCCTGCTCTGACTTCTTTGCATGTTTGACGTTCTCTGCGATTTTTCACGCCAAACCCATAATAGTGTCCCCATCACCGCATCTAGCAGTGATTCAGATGGCAATCAGCAAGAAGGTTTTGTGAATATAATTAAACACTTTCCAATATTGTTGGACAAATCTCAGCTTCCAGAGATCAAAAAACAAAAACGGCAAGCTTTAGAAGAATTACTAGAAAAGGTTTTGCAATGAATAACAAACGCAGGCGTTCAAACACAAATCAAGAAGAGATCGATAAACATGAAATCAAGAGTAAAAATTCATAAGTCGCACAAGATTCATGACAAAAGTTGAGTTTCCTCCACAGCTGTCTCACTAATTCCTGAGCTTCAACATACTCACTCACTTGAGATGAAGCTCACGAAATGGAGCTCCACCTCCACTTTTTAAGCATACCAATCCGGGCTTAAGCTCACAAAATGGTGAGGCTGAGCTCTTGCTCAACTTGATGCATACCACCTAATGAATGCTAAAAGTTGACAGAGTTGCGTGAAATCATAGTGAGCAAAATATGATTTCATGTAGAAAATCCTTCATGATGAGAACTTGAAAGTCAAAAGAGCAATCAGAAGTCAATTCGTTGTATGGTTAGTGAGGACAGAAACCAAAACCAGTACCTATTAGAAAAAAATTGAGTAGCTTGAGGAAGAGGGCACATCAATTAGAGGGATCAACGCGTGAAAGGCATTAAAAAAAAGCATGCGAGACGAAAATGCACAGAAAAGCGCAAGATGGACCTCACCTTCATCGTTAAAGGGCCCCACGTGGTGGCAGACTTGGGTAAATTATGAGAAAGGAAGCCGGTGGGTCGTGGGACATAAGGCAAAGTTGCTATAGAAGCGTCTGGCTCTTCACCTCGGGTCCAACCGTACTGTAAATCACAACCACCTTTTTTCCCTCATTTGGTATCTTTCATAAGGAGTCTAGCATGCAACATGAAGAGGGGATCAACTGTCGTTCACACATTCAAGCCTCCCAACCAATGTGAAATAGGTAAGAAGGAATGGCTCGAGTGTCGTGAGCTGGCTACCACCCCTTGGATCTGAAAATTGGTGCATTATGGTGCCTACCAAGTTGTCTCATTTCAATCCCCATAATCCCTGCAATTTTCATATTTTAAGAAGATGGAAAAAGAAACAAATATCTCATTTTGTCAGTTCTTGGGTGAAACTGAACTTATTTTCCAGCTCAAAACTCCGCATTTTGGACAACTGCCAATCTGAGGCCAACTTCCCCTTTTAACTTCCGTAAATCCTGAATGGAGTGAACATCGTGACACTAAGCTGGGTTTAGGCATGATGATTCTGGTCAAATTATTCCTGATTGCCATTGCAATGAAAGCATCAATTTCACATTATAGTCTGAGGATCTGAGGGAGGAGTGTATGTGAATAGCACACTACGTATTCACGCTAAAAGCCATCAGTTCGCACTGGGAACTGATTCACTGCTTTATGGAGATTCACCTTAGTTTGTAAAGTATGAGATACGCCATGTTATTCCACACAAAGAGTGTGATTCTTCTTGATATGACTCGAAGGAATGAATGAAACAATCACAGCATTTACCAGCTACAATGGCTTATCATGGAGAATACAAACCCCGACGTCTGAAGCGCTGCGCCCCTACAAACGACAATTTGGCAAATTGGGTCAGAAAAAGCGAAGCAACACTTCTCACTAAAAGCAATGATAGAAATGGAACAAACCCAAGATGAATTCAAAAGAACAAAATCTGTATTAACCAGCTCATGACGACATAATGGAATGGATGAATGAATGTGTGATGAGATCCACACTGACAGGAGCACAGTACTCTCCAGGTGATACTCAGGAAAAACTAGCGTACAACCATATACAAAATAGGGTTAAGCCAGTTGGGCATATGAAAATCATGCAACGGCTTACTAAAAATGATTGACCACTTCTATTTGATAGAATGGCAAACAAACCTACATGGCTGACACGTTCGATGCCACATAATAAATAAAAAAATAAATAGAATAACATTGAATGGCCTCTTGCACAAGTAGCGGGAATCTTGAAGAATGGAAATGCAAGAAGGTCATTGAAGCTGTCTGAGAAGGTGCAGTGGGGAGAGAGAAGAGCCAATTAAGCTCAAGATTATCTATAAACAAGCTACTCAATTTCCAGAATTTTGCCCGATCAAGAAAATCATGACTGACCAGCCCAGCCCCACATGTTAGTCATTTACAGAGAACATTATAACGGAGGACAAGGTTCCATCATCCTCGTTGGATGATACCTGCAAAACTATTTCAAAGCTCAAAAAATGAGGGAAAAACGCTTAAACACAAAAATTACAAAGCATGATGAATGACTATGAACATTTTTTTACTGGTGAGTAAATTATTAAACTACGTCAAGGGAATTTTCTCAAAAAGTGTCTTTGTGACAAACTTCCTAACCAACTTTCACATTCTTCTCCAGGAGGAAAATTTCAATTTACTGGACAATCGGATTATTTTCTGTTTATTAAGGTTAGCTCTATTAGTGGGGACAATGAATATATGCTTCATAATATCTGTGAGATCTTTATATATTATTTTGGGGGTGACCAACAGGGTTTGCAGAGTTTTATATTTATCCATGAGGATGAATAATTCATTTATTTTAAATTATATGTTGGAACATAATTTGGAATCTACACTGGTTGTTGCTACTACTGGGGATTGCCAAGTTTCAAGGGGCTCTTCAAGCCTATACAAGGGATGACCTTGAGTTCTATCAAATAAGTCATAAGTGTACAAGAAGTAAAAAGTTGATGGTGATGTGTATGTGAGAAATGATGGAACCTTGGCGTCTGCCAGCAATTATGGGAGTGGGG
Organism: Cyrtorhinus lividipennis; assembly: GCA_019603395.1. Lineage (NCBI taxonomy): Eukaryota > Metazoa > Arthropoda > Insecta > Hemiptera > Miridae > Cyrtorhinus > Cyrtorhinus lividipennis. Next base: position 1,697,622 of record CM034007.1, read on the forward strand.
AGCGAGTTAAAAGCCTTTCTTTTCTCTATTACTGGTTAGAATTATACCTTGGTATGTGGGGTTGGGCTTGACCTTAGTTATTTTCATTTGAGTTCTACCCACGCTAGTTCCATGAGGAGGAAGTCCTGAGCCAGGGGGAGCGGCGTTGCTAGAGGCCGAAGTGCTTTCGGTGCTCTGAGCGTTGCCATGGCTCCCAGTGTACAAACTGGTTCGCCGCTCCTTGCCCTCTCCGGCACAGGGTCCGGCTGCTCCTGCTGTCTCCTGGCACCCGAAGCATTTTGACAGCCACATGTGCCTTCTGAAGAATTTCCTATACTCTTTCTGCACCTGTAATCAAACGGAACCAAAATAAATCCCAGTAACACTGTGCCCTGTGCCCAGTAATATAACCATAAAATCAGTAGACTTTAGTCACCCTTAAATGAGTCAATACTGAGATCTAAAATGCAAAGCAGGTGCTCAGCTTTAGAAAAGTCTCCTTGACATGAAGTTTTTGATGTCTTATTCTCTGAATGAATGAAAAATGTGTAGAGAAATATGAATGTATGGGTGATAGGTTATCTGTAGAAAAATACCTTTCAAAAAATTATTTCTTTTCCCAGCATTAGATAGTAATAATGTAACGAGAACTTCTGAAGAAAACATCTATATCGTAAGTGAAATATTCCTAAATTTGTCTACCTCAATGTTTTTCGCAACCTATAGTCTCATCTAAGGCCCATTATTTAAAAAAAGTAATAAAATCCAGGTTGTGGGCCAAGCGTACCTTATCATTCTTCACGCAATGGAACACGAATATGAACAGGCCCTGCAGGCTGTTCAAAGTGGTGAATATGTAGGCCATGATCACTGACTCTTCATTTAGGTATAAAAGACCAAAGAGCCAGGTTAATCCCAATAGAAACACGAGAACTAATGCGCTTCTCACCCAAACCCTGAAAAAAAAGACGAATTAAATTCCAATTCCGAAAAAGACAATATAATTATGTTCGTGAGAAATATAAAAAAAGATCTCTGATTTACCTCGCACTGGCTAATCTCGAGTGTTCTTTACTCTTCATGGCTATGGACGCATTGGCATGTCGACACATAACATATATGGCCAAGCTTAAAAAGACTAGATTAGCCTGAAAAGGAAACGATTTTTATCAATAATAAGTAGTGCTGCAGGAGGCCAGTATAAAACTACTTCGTGTTCAAAATGACAGATAACCAAAATGCATAAATCCATGTGCCATGTTGGAATGGATGACAGCTATATGTGAAGTGTGTGTATTACAATACAAATACAGTGGGATCTGAACCCACACGTCATGTCCGACAATCTGTCGTTATATTCTGGTTTCAACCATCTTGATTAGGAGAGAATTATTTCTGAGCATCTTTTTCCAACAGTTCCTTTTTTAAGGGTCATGCTTTTAGAACCAAATGAATTGAATGGTTATCAGCAGGGCTCCTATGTGGCCTTTTAGGAGTACTAAGTTAGGAGGTTTAATGATAGTTCGGATAGTATCTACAACTGTTTCCGTTCCTTCATGGCAGGCATGAATCAATAAATGCTAATTAATGAATATAGAAAAAAATCATACTCACAAGTATCACAGCAATAACAGGACCAACGAAGCTAAATATGAAGTAATTGTCCGCACGCAGCCAACAATATCTTTCAGTACCATAACTAAAAGGATCGATGAGGCAGGATATGCAAACAATAACTAAAGGAACCCCATAAGCGAATAAATAATACCAACGTAAGCGAGACTTTTCAACTTCAAAAACTTCTATCAACATCACATAGAGCTGAAAACCTGGAAAACAACAAGAAATATGTTTCAGTTCGTATTCCCTTTAAATCACAATTAATTTCGAAGTTGGAAGACCATCACTGATAAATACCTTCTAAAAACATCCAGGCAAATGCACAAAGAAAGAAGAAGTGTAGCAGCCCAGCTACAACTCCACACAGGATGGCTTGATGCGTCTGACCTATTCCAACAAGGAATAGGATTTCAGCAATCAACAGACATAAGCAGAGATTCTTATGAATGGTAGTTCGATCAGACTGAAACAAAATTAGAACTAAGTGTAAAAAACAAAAAATACCAAAAGAAACGAAAAAAGATACATAAATAATAAACGAATAGAATGATGAAGAGTGGAGTAAGGGATGGATGAAAATTCGAATTAGTTACTTGAAAATAATTCAACAGAAATAAACAGAATGAGAACAAGAAACGTTCTGTCGTATATCGTTACAAACCTTGAGCCCTCTGAATAGTTGGAATGTTATTGTGGCAAGAATCAGGCATACAATGGATATTATGCATCCAATGTATGTGATTATTTGGAGGGTGATCTGATGCAAAGGTGGAAGGTAAGTTGCTTGAACGTCCATCAAAATCGCGAAATTGGTCAGATGATCACACATGCAGACGGTATGGGTGGCGTTGGTGCTGTGGACTCGACAACCCTCTTCTGACCACGAGCTGAAAATGAAATTAAATTTTAGTAGTGGAGGCTTACTAATCACAAAGACCGCAGTTTCCTGGCTAACAAGAGCTGACATTCAGGCAAATGCAGGTCCGTTATTTCTGGCTCGATGAAATCAAAAATAAACGTACACCATTCCATCATATAATTGATGAACAGCAACGAGATCTACTCTACTCTAAGTATACTCACTGCATGAGATAATCCCAGAAGACGCAAGTAGGATTGGTTACATTTTCTGTCCGAATATGCTTCAGACTGATGGTCACAGGTTGGGACAACTGGATGTGGCGACCTTGGCCAAGTGAAGCTGATATCACTTTGCTGTTCACCACCCGAGAGACATTCGCTCTTGGCAGTGGCTGCAGAATTTCTTCAAGGCGATCGAATGCTACGTAGACCAATCGAAGCAGGTCGCCTTCGCTATTGTCTAAGAGAGCTTTCTTCTCAAGGCGTAACCAATTTTCACCCAGAGCAGCCCCTTCCTTCCCGTTGACATCATCGTTGTTGGAAGGTGTAATGATGCTGCTGAATTCCTCAGTCTCCACGTTCGACATCTTAATTACTTTCACAGCCAACACTAGAAATCAACAGATTATACGCTATAGACGAGAGTGGTGGAACAAATACGCTTGTGTATAACCTATTTGTTATTGGGGACTTGAATCACTGAACTGCCCACAGAATACTGAATAGCAGGCTCAGTACCAGGTAAGAGATCCCAATGAACAAACTAACTTAATCATGAAAGCTAGGAAGCTGCCTAGAGCCTCTTGAAGAAGTCATAGAGAAAGAAATTCAAGGAGGCTTCAGAACAGCATTCCAAAGAAAACATGCCGAGGGAATCACAAAATTGATCTCCTCTTCTAGGTTAAACTCTCTTAGGTACAAACTTGATTCGATGTGGGCTTAGATCAACTTACATATATTCTTCTCTCTATGATACACAGTCTTTTCGCGGACCACTGTGTCAGCCAAAAGGAATGAATTCTCCTCAATCTCAATCAAAAGAGAAGTGGCGACACTCATTTGTTCCTTGTGCGTCAGGTCCCTCCAGGACGGCAGCTGAGCTGGGTCGAGTAGGTTGCTTCCACTTTTGACAACACCGTGAAGCAGTTCAGTGACAATGGCTTCACGTTGTCTTTGATCAGGGAACGTCCGGATATCCTGAGCCATCCTTTTGGCCATTTTCTTCATTATCTCAGTAGTGGTCATCATATCGCCACCGTAAAGGGTTTTGCTGTCAGTTACCTGTCAAATTAGATTGAGAGGAATTGAAAAAAAGTGTCAAAATTGAGGAATGATGGTTGTGAACAAATATATGAACTCTCCAACGATGACTGTGCAGTTGTTCATCAAAAACACGAAAGCCCCATTTGTATGCAAACACCGCAATGAAGATGCATGGGCGATGTGAATCCTTATCGTGCCAAACAAATGATTACAAAAAGGGTCTTTGAGAGCATGTCACTTGTTAGTGAACGGACGAATGACCGATGTGATTTGTATTTTGTTTGTCAATCAAGATTCATTGACTATTTTACAACTGAGTGGTACAGGGGATAAACCATCAGGGATGTCAACTGAACAACTTGAAAAATATGTAATACCAATTGGAACTAATTGGAATATACTCCTGGTTTGACAAATAGGATATTTCGAAAAGATGTTAGTTGCTGAAACAGGATTCCAACAAGCTTCTTCATCAATGCTGGCAGAAACAAAATCACATTCTATCATTGAGAAAACACTATCATCCCTGTGAAACACAACAAAAATTACTGGAATAGACGAGATAAGGTGGGTGGACAGTCCCGTCACCCTGAATGGTGGACTCTGATTGTTCCTCCCCACAACCGCGAGGACCCTAATGATTCTTCCCCAGTACCGGATATATTTTTCCATGTCTTTCAAGTGGACCCCAGCAATGAACACTGTAGACGTTAGTACTCCAGAAACGCTACCAGATGGCATCACTATCTAAAAACCAGAAAAAAAGTTGATCCTGATGGTTTTTCCACTGTACCCATTATGTTTGAATCGATCCTTTCAAACATGTGGCAGAAGGATTAGCTAGCATTGGTTTTCTCTCAATATTTCAAGGCGATTTGCGGCTTCCACGAGATACAACCAGGAAGACATTTATTTTTAATGAATCATACATCATGGATACCTGAGACAATTCGTTGGCAATATTGATGATAGAATCACCCTCAGCGATTCGGGTATTAAGAGTGGTCAGCCATACTGAGCGACATTCACTCAAGTCTGGTGTCGCGGACGAGCGATGTGGGCTGGTAATGCTGGAGACGCAGCCCCATCTGGCTAAGCCAGACGCTCCCCCTGGACATGGCTGGACGTTCACCTCTCCAATTTTTGTCCAATTCCACATCAGTCCACGAGCCATTTCGGGAGCGCACATTTCACTTTCGTCCACGTTTTCTCCTGGAATAATATAATGATTAGTGATTCAGCAACGCAGGTGGGGTGCACCTATGAGACTTCATTTTTTAGCAGCTTAGACAGCAAAGAGCTCTCGAGTTTTGGTCGACAAACTCTTCCTTTTCGCTAAATCATTTGTATTACTTCGTGAAGCATGTTTGGCGGCAGACCCGGACTTTACCTTCAAAAGGAGCAGCAGATGACGTCATAACGGGCTCTACAGAGGGCACCGGAGAGTCTGACGCAGGTTGAACGTCAATGACGTCCTCCTCGACGAATTTGACTGAGGTTGTTGGAACCTGCGTCGTAGTTGTGGAGGTAGTTGTCGTACTAGTCGTTGTTGGAACGGTCTGCGTCTGAAGCGACGACGACGTCGTCAACGGAGCAGCAGCGGTGAGGACAGGCGGTGGGCTTGCAGTAGTTGATGGAGGGGGTGCACCACCGACCCCCGTTGGAACAGTTGCCCGAAGGGTGACTGCTTTGGCTGTGCTCCACACGCTCGGCTGTGACGTCATCATCCATGGCGGACTTGGACGATTCGTCGTCGTTGTCAGGGCGGCTGTCGACAAAAACCCTTCATTATATGTACCTCCAAGATCAAATTGCCACCCCTCAATCAGTTTTCAGAGAACATTCCTTTTACTAATTTACTTATTATTAAAGGTTGATAAACATGGGCGTCTAATGACAAGTAAACAATTAAGCCGAAGAGGACTTACGAGGAACACAGCGGTAATGAGCCTCAAGGTATTTCAAGGTCCCAGCGCAGGGTTCACCAAACAACGACGTACTCGCTTGGATACTGCAGTTTTGTTGTTGGTTGCATCTAAAACATCAAACAAAGGGTATTTTTAATGATACGCTGACAATTTGGCATAAAGTCTTCAGTAGAAATGGAAAACACGAACATTCTGTAGAAAAAGATGTTGAGTAGAACACATACATTTTGAGATCATAAAATACAACAAGTCTGAACTGTTCGTACGTTTTTGAAAATTCATAGCTCAACTCAACATAATAAGCAAACTGCTGCTTTAGTAAATAGAACAGAGTGAACAATAAGAAGTTCATCATTAAAAAATAGATGTACACGTGAAAGAATACACACAAATGACGCTGACGCATACATGCAAGTGCGTTGGGAATCTCCATGAGGGTTAATGAAGCCGCTTCTAAGGCCGAAGTTTCAATAAATTTATTCATTATTCTGCTCACACAGCAAACATCATATACCACTGGACTGACTCTGTAATGCAGTAATTTTAACGGCCAAAACACCACGCAGGCGCATGAAACGTTGTGAAATCCATTATAATGAGAACCTAATGGCGCGATTTGTGTATTTGATAGCCATTGAATTTATATTAGCGTAATATTGAGACAGTTAAGAGCCATTAGTGGTATAGAATGTGTACATATGTGGGGCGTCCCACGAGTCCCCCCCCCCCCCCCCCCTGTAATTGTCCAAATGCGACAAAAACAAAATTTTTTTGAATCTTCATATTATTCTGCAGTGATTTCCAGCGTACACCGCAAGTGACACTAACTTTCCTATTTTTAATGGGAACCCCAATTTTTATTGCAGATTCAGATCTTACCCGAAATTTCATGAAAATTTGATCCCTCGAACAAACGCGTAGTTGCGCAACCCCGAAATTGTTAAATAGTGGATGATGGGAACTCCAAAGTGTGGCACATGAATTTTTATAGATTTTTGACGCTGATTTGCATGATCCTATCCGTTTTTTGATTCGAATAGATTTAGGCGGAATATTGACCGAAATTTGTTTATTTCGCGTGAAAACATCACATTTTTTTGAGCGTGTGTTTGCACATAAATATTTACTTAAATTTTTTCACTTTTTTGATTGACTTACATTTTACATTTTTCAATTAGACCTCAAAAAGTAATCCCCGTTAAACTTTAAAACAGGTCATTTTACAGCAAAAAAATTTTAGTCGAATCAAAAAGCGGACACCCTGTATACTTCAACAATCCTCAATCTCAGTATTTCTGTGATGTTTTATGAGTTAGTCTAGAGGTTAAGTAGACTTTATGCAGAAACTCCATTGACTTTAAATTTCGACAAAAAATTAGCAATTAAAAAGTCGAACAAAAACTGGTGCTTACTTGGCTTGCAAGACTCTGCGAGACTTGGGGGCCATGCAGTTGACACTCCATTCGGTGTTGCCATGATCGTTGCACACAGTGATCGAGAACCGTCCATAGTTGGCTCGAAGTAAATCTATTAGTTCACCGTCTTTGCACTCAATCCTTAGTATCTTTCCTTCACAAGCATAAGCAGTGTCGTATGGCTCTGAAACAAAAGAGGGAAAATTGTGTTACAAAGGGCGGGTACAAAATGGCTGGAACCAAATGACATGGTGAACGTTGCAGAAATATGAGGTATTTGACAACCAGTGTGAAAAATGCTGAAGGTATATTTTGTCAAAGGATGCATGATTAATTAGAGCGTTTTCCAGAAGAACTCAGTTTTGGCGCTTGAGGTGGTTTCTATGAAGTTTAGGTGCAGCATTCATTTTCTCATTCCCAGATCTCAGTGTCATAGATATTTTGGTTGTAAGACTACTTATGATGCACATTAGGTTCCTGTTTTTGTTGATGAAGCTTTGGCTAGAGACACTTTTAACACGTGGACTGCCAACAAGACCCAATGTTGGTCTGGGTAAGCTCTACCGTCAGGCCATAAACCCAAAGTGGTCCTATTGAACTCTTGTTTTGTCAATTAACGTGTTCATTTATTAATATCAAATTGCTGATAGCTCTAAATTGTACCTAACCGCGCGTTTTTCATTTTAGGGCGTTTCAACGAAGGGTGGGGTACCAGCTAGCGCGTCCTGGCGGCCGTTTTGGGAGCTTCACCATTTATCACTACATCTCATTTTGTCAGTCTTCTCATGGCTGACTATCATATCCTTACATTACAGAAGCTTTACTTTTTCTTTAGCTGGGCTGTAGAGAAAGTATTTAAAATACAATTATTTACCTTTAAAAGAGTGGAGATTTAAATTCTAAAATACCTGCGGGCTGAGAAAAATCATTAAAATGCCCCTAAAATTCCGCAATTGTGTATTTTGACTCAATTTGGGCTTCCATTTTTGTGCCCAACTCGTTTTTAGCCCAATCGGTCAAAACGGGGGTACATAATGAATGAAAATCGACGCCTAGTTTGTGAATTACTCTTCATAATTTGGGGAACCTAGCCATTTAGAGGCATTAATTTTCACACTTTCAACGAATAAATGAGAATTCCCTTAAAATTGTTGACGCCTAATCGATCGCGATAGGACCCAAACCGATTGGATAAGGCATATATGGATCAATAAGGGTATTTTAACAATTAATAAAATTCTTGGGAGCGTTTCCTCGCATAATATCGAGATCCAAGTAGAGATGACAGACTTCCACTTCGTTTTTCCTACCACATTTTTATTTTATAAATACTACCCGCTTCATACTATCTTCTACTAGGATGGGGTATTTATTCAAAAAATGGGGGACGATTGTGCTGCAAACAATTGTTTTTGAAATTTGCACTGTTACTGGAGAAGAATAAGTGAAAAGAGAAGGGTTCGTGGGTATTGAAAAGGGTAAACTTATTTGAAAATTACAAGAGCAAGAATAATTGGCAAGAGTAATAAAACCACGAAGAAGCTGGTAAGGATTACAAAAAAGTAAAAAGAAACAGTAAAATAAAAAAATAGAACAAATGTTTGCGTTGTTTCAAGTAGAAGATTTCAGCCTGATATTACACGGGAGCCGTAATCAGTCTAATGCGAGTCAAACCAACCAAACCAACCATAACTATTGGAGAAAACTTTAGAGGAAAATACAAATTCACCAAATGGAATAGGGGTCTTTGTGGAAAATAGGTGTGCAATTTTGGCGGATGAAATCACTCGAGTACGAAGTGCTTTGTAAAGGCATCACCGCTCCGTGAATAGAAATCAACTGAGGATGTGGAGCGAGAACGGGGTTTTCAGCCGGTTTGCGACGTTGCTGAGATGAAGTGTTAAAATCTTTGAGGCCAATCGGAGCGTTAACTTGAGGCCTAATGAGGTGAACATCAGAACATACCGGCTGAGCCTCGACCAACACAACATCAGCTTTGTTCGCACGATGATGCTCTGCTCATCTCACACAACGGCCACCACGGCCCTCTGGGTCCTTTCAAGGGGCCTTTCCAGTTTTTTTTTCCTTTTTATTTATTTTTTTTCCTCGTCTCGTACAGTTTTAGTACAAATACGAGGCGCGCGACAAGGGTTGTGGAGGGCAGAAAATCACCAGATCTGCTCCGCGTTATCACCTACTGAGGAGCATTGTTTTAAATAGTGTGATAAGGCAATCATCGCCATTTTTCAACGCAATTGCCGAAAATGACCGATAAATTGGCAACAGTCAAAATGTCAGCTATACAACTGAATTAGGATTCGTTTTACTTATTCCCTTTTGAAAACCACAAAGCACATAACAGGCCAGAAAGAGCAGTAGTATTCTGGAAAACGACTGGTTCCTCTTCAATTCTATTTTCCATCAAGGTAGAGGAGTAAGCACACTGGGGTGGGTAATGGGGTGTACTCCCTGTTTCCAAAAATAAAAATTGCATGTACAAAAGGGGTTCTCTAGAGAGAGTATGTACCTAAATCAGATTTGCTTGAAATCAAAATACTTCATTTTGAAAACAATTAAAGACAACTCCGTGACGTCAGCATTCAGCGTTTCCTCTCCCACTCCTGTTGAGACAACTCAAGTGAGTTTCACATTGATTTCTGAGTTTGAATGAATAAATGAGGAGTTTAAAAAATAAAAATGAATACACGATCTTCTATAAATTACATGGAATATATCTCCACAGCCATAAGGTATAACCCTGTGTGGCTGGGGGGAGTTGCCATTTCTTAAACTAAATGATATTGCCAATTGGGTTATCACTATCATTGGTTTCAAGAACGCCCGCAGCTGCGCCTTGGTCAGTATTTCATCTGGAGTGATCTATCATCAGATGAAGGTTTGTTTACGATGATAACAAAACCAAGGGGTGGAAACTTTGTTTCCTTTAACAACTTTCATGACAACTTTCAGTTGTCTTCAGGTCCGCTAGAGAGCAGCACACTGAAAGGGCAAGACTGTTGTTGTAGCTCATCGAGTTTTTTGTCTCAAATTTGGCTGTCATTTCACATATCCACAGAGGTTGTGACGTCACTGTTCAGCAGGTTGTTTATATATAAAAATTCATCATACAAACTATTTCTGATGTATCTGAAACCATTTTTCCCTTTCATAGTTATAGACGACACCATTGGAAAACGAAAATTGACCAATTTTAGACCCATAGGTACACCCGATTAATTAAAGTTGAACGTGCTACGGTTAGAGACAGCAGCACTCAAAATCCATTCAATGACCAACCAAAAACGGGGAATTTTTCCCTTTAAAAAAAATCAGTTTTATCCGTAGGATCTCTTTCCAAGCCTCGCACCGCTATAAACCAGTAGCCCCAAGGAATATCAAATACAAGACGTACGGAATTCATTCTGATTCAAGGGCAATGTGGGCAATCCCAACCCTTGTAGTGGCATTTGGGACTCACATTGGGTTTGAATAACGCGGCAGACAGTGTCCAGTATTTTAATACCCCCCCCCCCCCCCCCCAATCACTACCAATGAGTTACGAGTCAATTGAGAATAACGTGAGGTAAACAGTCAAAACGTGTTTTCCAAAAAATGGATTTTTTTTTCTCGAGATTTTCGGCAATATAAGCGTGAGAGGTATCGTTTTCCACTAAATTTTGGACGCTGAATCTATCGGAATAGGTCCGAGACAGACCAAACCCACTGTTTACCCCATTTCCCTATTTCCGAGATTTAGGCGTGTGCTTCCTACTAAATTTTAGACGAACGAGTCTCCATGCTCCTGGTCAGAATAACCTAACCCTATAACATAATTTGCAGCGTTTTAACGTTATAAGGCGACATAGTGTAATCATTTAAACCAGCGAAGGAAAAATTTTCCGTTCCTCAGAAAATATCAGTAAATAGGTTTCTACGCGACACAACAACGTTGATTCAATTTGAAAACCAATTTACTAATGCTCACGCTTCCGAAAAGAGCGTCTGACGCGGGGGTGTGAGCTCTGTGGGAGGATGATCGGTACACAATGCAATAAAGCGAGAGGCTATTCAATCAAGTAAAAAGTATGCAGAGCAGGTGTTCTTCTCGACAGCGTGACTTGGCGGCTGAGAGGACGCGTGTCACGAAATGCGAGGATATCGTGTGAGATGTTGGTGGACAAAACACGAACGCTCCGAAGATAATCCGGTTCGTATTAGCCGTACAGTGTCTGAGCGACGGGCGAATCTCGGACGAGAGAGGATTTATTAGTATCTGGCTTCAGAGTGGATCATTCCCACTCTCGGGAACGTCTCATCAGGTCTGGCCAGGCTCTGGCAGTCGCTGGCTCTGGTCCTGGTCCTTCCCATCCTGTTTCCTTTCCTCGAGGTTGATTCAATTTCTCGGGGATGAGCTCCCGGTAATGAGCCCCCGCAGGCAATCACACCACTCGCCTATTACTCTCGAACCTCTTAATTAGTCAAATGGGTTGCTGACTTGATGAGCGAATTTGCGAAAGATTTCAAACTCCACTTCCTCACATCAACTACCGACAGCGAGGAAACGCCACGACAACTGCCATATCATACAAATTGTGTGCTAAAACGTTGAAACGCACCATTTCACGAATCATTACAGAATATTGAATAATCGAAATGGAATTTCGACGCCATGAGCATTCTCTTCTGAAAAAACGCTGCGAATTCTTTCACACGGGTTGGTTATTCCTCGGACCAGGCGCATGGAGACTCTTCAACATGGGGAAAACAGTGGGTATGGCGGGTCCTGGACCATTCCAATTGATTCGGGGTCCAAAATTTAGTGGAAAATGATACCCCACACGACTAGGTACCAGATATCTCGAAAACACACATTCAAAATGGGTAAATAGGTCCCCATTTTGAAACATAACCTCATCCGGAGGGCGCCAATCGTTCCGGGACCCGTCTTATAGGATTCAGCGTCCAAAATTAAGTCGAAAATGATACCCCACACGCCTAGACCGCCAAAAATTTCAAAAATCCATTTTTCAAAAAACACATTTGACCCTTAACCAGCCCAAGTTTCCGATTTTTAGAAAATTTTCTACTATCAAAGTCGGCGTGGACGGCGTACTACGGACGGACATTTGACCTTATTGATCTAGACACTTTGAAACGTCCAGAAAAAAATTTTGGGCCGAATCGGAGATGGAGGCAAACTAAAAGGAGAATTGAGAGGTGGAAGAAGATGAAGGAACGAACTGAGAGGAACGTCGAGACTAGTGAAACCTCCTAGCAAAGTTGAAAGCGATCGAAAGAGCCGGCGGATAATAGCCCCATTAGGGAGAGGTAATAACATTAATTACATGAATCAGTGACAAGATCATGTAAATCATCTGGAAGGTGGTTTAATAACCGCTTTTACACGTAGCAGGGCCAGTCGGTTATTACCGACAAAGGAGTCGTAGGTCCGGTGTACCGTACACGTACACACGCTCTCTTTTTCTAGTCAACAACCACTACAACACGCTCTTCGCTCCTGTCTCTGCCTTCCTTCGCCACTTGTGCAGTCTTCAACGTTCGGTTCAAGTACGATATGTGTTTTATGGCTCACAAATGATGACCAGGAGCCATCTTCTTAGGCTGGCCGTCCACTGGACGCGAATTCGCGCGAAGAGGCGAAGTACGCGATTTCAACGAAGAGTTTGCCTCTTAACAAACACATTATTTCGTATAGGACACCCTCCACTGCAAGCGCCATTATCGATTTCCATCGCCAGGTTCGCCAGTTCGCGCGTTTGGAATCAAACATGTTTGATTCTCTTCGCCTCTTCGCGCGAATTCGCGTCCAGTGGACGGCCAGCCTTACAACTATACGAGGCCAAGGCGAGTTATTCTCATAAAACGGCCGAATGCAGTTACGACTCAGCCTACCAGAGTGCGCCAGTGGAGAGAAGCCCAATCATCAGCCCCCTGATTGGCTCAAATAATGACGACCAAAAAATCTGTTTCTACCTGTGGCTTCACGTCCAACTACCACATGTGGCGTCGCGGACGTGGTCAGCCGTCCTCCATTTGAATGATCAACTCGTTCTTAGTATTTTTCTCATTGCTGGTCATTGCCTGACTGCATTCAGTGAGAAAAGGCTGGTCCTATTACCCATGCGAGTATAGGCAAATACTGTTCTATATTGGTGATTGCAAAGACTTGACGGCATAGACCCACCTCGATGCTTGTAATGTGTTTTTCGAAAAATGGATTTTTTTTTAGATTTTTGGCGATTGAGGCGTGTAGGGTATCATTTTTGACTAAATTATGGACGCTGAATCCAACGATACATTCAATAGATAGTCGAGTTTTTGACCGTAGATGAGTTAATTGATGGGGAATGTTGAGGTTTCGGTCAAAAATATCCAAGTTTGGCCAACGTTTCTGACAATTTATTTGTCCATCGTCAGGGCCTAGAAATACATAAAACAGGTTCTCAGGTTCTTCATACAAAGCGATGAGAGGGAGAGAAAGAAATATATATTATTTTCTACTTTTTAGTGCATATGAAAAACGTTGTTTTTATAAAGGTTTTGTTTATCATGTACTATTATGTTTCTAACTTTTTAGTTTTGTTGTTAGAAATTTGTAATCGAAAATTTTATTGAAGAAACCTCGATGACAATGCCGATATTCTTAAAATTTTGCGTTCGAGATTTAAAGACAAATCAAAGTGTTACTCATTATACTAAGAAAACTCGATGGTCAATAACGTCTTTTAATGCTTTCAGATAGCTATTTTGGATGCAAAATCACTAAATGTTTTGATTGGGCCCCAAACTAGTGATAATAATTTTATTTTAGTGAATATTACTCAAGAAGCTCTTTAAATCATCATCAAAGTATTATTAATATTGCATTGTATCTGGTTTCTGATTTATCATGTAAAGTTTCCAGAACTATAGATTGCCGATAAATGGTCGAAATGAGTTGAAAGATTTCGCGGACAAACAGACAAACAAACAAGAAGGCCGGTTAAGAAAAACGTTTTAAAAATATACTAATACTACACAATTACACATACATACAACTATCAACTGATATAAAAGTTTGAAATTTATGGGGGGGGGGGGGTAGTGAATGTATCTTTTACACATGTAAAACGTATGTATGGATTTAAATGTCTACTATTAGTATATTTTTCTTTCTCTCCCTCTCCTCGCTTTGTATGAAGAACCTATGACCTGTTACATGATGGACCAATAAATTGTCAAAAACGTTGGCTAAATCTGAATATTTTTGACCCAAAATCGAAATCCCCCACCAATTAACCACTTATTTATGGGTGAAAAACGCTTTTATAATCTTGATAGAGGCACGTGAGCTATTGTTTTTCATGTAATTGTGGACGAGGAATCGACAGAATGGAGTTCCAGAGTGATAAAATCCCTTTTTCAGAGGTGAAACCGGTGAGAAATGACGTTATTTCCACATTTTCCGGGTCCCAATCCCTCCTGAATGCCAGAGGTTTCCCGTTTATGAGGTCAACATAGAAATAATAAATCCACGTGTGGAATTCTCAGCGCGTTTTTACTACTAACTCAGCCGTATACATTTCATCCAACTGTTTCGAGTTTCAACGGGAAAAGAAAATTAAAATGAAATGGACATTTCTAGATGGGAAAATTGTATTGCCACGTCTGTATTAATCGCATACCGATTGGTAAGGTAAAACCTCCTATCATCCCCCGATTCTTCCTTTGATCTTGACTACAAGTCAGAAATGATTGACGGTGTCGATCCGTTTTCGTCTCCTTTTCCTCAAAATTGAACTTAATCGGACGAATAAAATTAAATTTATAAGAAAGGCTTAAAGCGAAATACGATTTAACGATTGTAGCAAATCAAAACGTTCTGGAGACTTGGGACAACTTTAATTCCATCTTGTACACGTATTATTATTATCATTTTATTCATCTGATGTATTATTTATCTTTTTTTTCAATAAAGTGATAACCATGAGAGAGGTTACTTGAAATCGGAGGTGAGAAGTGCCAAAAGTTTTAAATATAGTTTGCTCAACGTCCAGCAGGCACCGCCACTGAAAGAGCCTTGGACGATTCAGTGGGGGGGGGGGGGTGTAAAGACAATTAGAAGGTGGGTCTGTACCGTCGATTATCGAAAGGGTTCAATTTGATTCATCTTTATACTGTAGAAAGAACAGAACTTATTATAACTTCTCAGTTATTGCATGTGACACGTTACAATCAATTTTCATTTTCAAAATCTGTACCTGGTACTTAATAGATTGTTGCATTAATGCATCCATGGTGTCGCAAATTCAAGCAAAAAGAAGTATAAATTGATTCAACGCTTTCTTAGTTGTGTAGGAGTGATGAAGAAAATCGCTTATCACAAGCTCGAGCGAGAATTCTACGTATTCGCTTTCTGCTGAGTGAAGTCACCTTTCAGTTATTATGGCTCGTCACTGATGGTTGAGAGGTGCAGATTGAGTATCAGTCACCGTATCACCGGATGTTTTTCACTCGGTGAACTTCAACTGCGGTACAAATTGATGTGTGATAGTCATAACGTCTAAAATCACGACTCAAACTTGAAATACGTTGAAACTGTAGTGAATAAAAATGAAAACCAAGGTAGAAAAAACTTATAAACATGCCAACACATGGCAAAATTGCAAAGTTGTCTTGGAAAAGCAACTCAGCGCTTCTTTTGGGAGCTGTCGGAACTAGCCTGTAGCAATGCGAGCGGTTAAGTTTGAACGTGGTTCAAATTGAATTTGGACTCACAACAACAAGTAATTATTTTGTTGGAACTAATTCACTTGACAACGAATTTAGGTCAATAACGTTGGTGTTTAACTACTTAAATATCATTTTCGACCACTGCCATTCCATATTTAATTTGAAATACTCTTCGCGTAATCAAGCCTCTCTTCAAGATGGACAGAAGTGCGTCTGTTCAACGGTGTCATTCATTTTCAAATAATTTTTCTTGTTGCAGGATATCAAGCTATGGTCCATCGGGGCACGACACTCATAGTCCTCTGTATCGTATCCATTGCCCGCATTCACGCCAAAACTCCAGGTAAGATAATACGATAAACAAGAATTTATTTCTTGTTGATAAATATTTAAAATTTAATTTTTTGTAATTAAATATGGGACTCTAAATCAAATGAGACGGCTCCCAGACCGCTTGGCGCCCGCTGGGGGTGGGTATGGATCAAAATGGGTACCATAGCTATTTCGAATGCGAGTTTTCAGAATTTTGGGGTGACTAGGCGTGTTGGGTATCATTTTCGACTAAATTTTGGACCCCGAATTCAATGAGACGGGTCCCGGAACGACTAGCGCCCACCGAAAGAGGTTATGGGTCAAAATGGGTATCTTTCTACCCATTTCGAGAATTTCTAATACCCTAGGCGTGTGGGGTATCATTTTCCGCAAAATTTTGGACGCTAAATCAATTGGAATGAGTCTCTATGCTCTTTGTCCAAGGAATAACCAACCCCTGTGAAAGAATTTGCAGCGTTTTTCGAAAAATATTATTAATTTATTTCCCTTCTAATCAAGTATCTACTCGTACTCTGCCATTGTTGGAGGATATTGAGTTCAATATGTGTGAGGAACGATTAAGACTTGTTCGTGTGCGAAATTTCAACACTTTTCGGTGTTTGTTTTTAGCCCGAATGGGGTACCGGACATTTTGGATAGAAATCTGCACTCTGGGGTGGTTAGGGGGTTGGTTTTTTACGAGTACGTTTGTGTATTGTTCAATTAAAATGAGAATTATGAACCAAAATCGGTGGCGTGGGCCGTTTTCAATCAAATCTGTAGATGTAACTGAGTTTTCTTTTCTCGGTCTCCTGACGAATATGGCATTTTTGAAGTTTGAGGTTATTGTGGGATGCAATCGTTATACCCCATTCAATTGTCAAGTCTTGTGACTTCAAGTGGGGAGTAGCAAATGTATTATTTTTGTATGTCTTACAATGTACACAGTTTTAAAATAAAAGCAATTTTTCAAAAAAAAAAAAAAATTTTGGTTTTGTCAACGTAGCCTCCGCCATTTTATGGCTAGGGAAATGGTATTTTTAGTCATTAGTCTGCGGAATCCCAATAAGAACCACATTTTCTTCTCTGTTATTGGCGATCCACTCGGTTGATTCCACCTGTATCGGTACAAGTTGGTTTGTGCTGAGGTTCGATAGGATTTTCCTCTCAAAAAGCGGAGTAGCTACAAGACAACGACACATTGTCCACACAAGATATGAGCGCCGAGACAGGAGGTATGACATCGATTCTCAACGCGTGAAAACGTCGCTAGAAAAAGTAATAGAAATTCTTCATCCATTGTCAAGGTTGGCGCATCCGTCAGAGGGCGGTAATAACGGCAACACAACAGAAATCGTCCGACAAAAGAAATTCTGAGGCGAAGAAATCTCTCGTATTTCAACGGCTGAATGCGACTAATAATGTGCGCGTTTATAAGATTATTAGGGCGAATCGAACCGATGGATTTGGATCGGTTATCGAGTTCAACGAGTTTTTGAACTTTCGTCGTCACTTTTCCCTTTCACCGGCGCAAAACTCTCGTGAAGAATGCGGGTGGAATTCACTTAAAGGTCAATTGATCGCGTCTTCTCCGTAAAGATAATAAAGGGGAAGACTGATGAATTAATTTCGTCGAGGAACAATTAGTGTTTTAGGAAAAGACAAATCCGCGGATCACGAGTCCCGTTGAGATTATACGTCGAACACCTTGAAGACACGAAAAAGGCGTATTATTCTGATTTACATGAAAAACCGACATTGTCTTTCTCTTTTGAGTAGATCACCGACGAATTTCCGTTTTTAGAGTGGTAATAAAGGGTTTTATAAAGATTTAAGGACAACTGTGAAGAACACAATATTTTATTAAATTAATTTTTCGTTCCACGTTAAAATTCAACTTCTTGTTTAAATAAACGTTTTATCGCCACCGAACTGTCTGATGTACTTCTATAAAATGTGTAATTACTTTTATCTAAAACTTGAATTAACTTAAATTCAACGTCGTTCGGCAGTAGACATTTTGGGTAGGAATTCATGATCGAGGCTAACGTTAGAATTCCTTTCACGATTGTAAATTCCGTTAAATTGTAGATTGTCTTAGGAGAACGGAGGGGGGGTTATTTTGTGAACCAAAAGCATAGAGACTCATTCTAATCGATTCAGCGTCCAAAATTTAGTCGAAAATGATACCCCACACGCCTAGATCGCCGAAAATCTCGAAAATCCATTTTTCAAAATTCACATTTTGACCCCTACTCACCCCCATACCGCTCAATTTGGTCCGATCGGGCTGAAATGTTTCTCAAAAACTCAAAACACTACACGCATGACCTATGTCAGGACAAGTACTAACAGCCAGATACTAGTATAGTACTGAATTATGGTTTTTGGATATCACTGGGGTCTTAATCGTATAAGGTATAGTTTTCTGCTGAATTGCGGATGCTGAATAGATTTAGATGAGTTCAATGGCCGCCATTTTTGACAATCCCCCGTTCGAAAATACTCTTATGGTTTGAAATTTGAACGCCCAATCCTCAACATATATTATCCTCAATTGTGTTTTATCTTAGGAGAACTTGTGATTGTGTTATTGTTTATAAGTTGTCGAATACTCTCAAAATACCATTGAAGGCGTGCATTCTACTCGTATCTTTTATGAAAATGAGGAAAATTATGCTCGAGTATTTTGCCAGGGGTATATGTGATGTCTACGAACTAATTCGCAGTTTTATTTTTAAAAACCTCGCGTAAGATCCTGATTGCACGTTGTAAAAGATAAGTTGATGATCGCTCTTGATTGAATAAATCTCATTTCGACGGTTTTCCCGTCGCTCAGGGCTGCCAACTTTTATCTGAGTGGGAAATAATGAACCTGAGGCGATCTCATTTGCCGCGAGAGCCCCCAAAAGGTCGGACCCAGATAAACGAGAAGCGGGACATTGTCCAATAAAAAGAGAACCCGAAAATCCGTCTGTTCGTCCTTAGGAAAAAAAATTGACATCAGAGGGAAAGAAATAAAAAAGGACCCAAGCGATGGCGTGGGGTTTTTCTCATTGATCCGTTTTGTAATAGGCGACCCGGAGGTATTTTTAATGTGTATGCTCTAATGGGACACGAAAAACCTCCCTCCTCAGTACGATAGCATCTAACTCTGCTGTTACATCACTAAGTATCGATCACCTCAAACACTACACTCCCCCGCTGTTTATGGGTGGAGGGCGCTCTCCAGTGGCCACCTCGTCGTCGAGCTTTCAAGCTTTCGGTCGGATTTAAATCCATCATCAGTGCCCGCTTGCGCTGCTCAGTTTTCCGTCTCAACTGTTCGTCAAAACCGATGTCGTTTTACTATAAACAATTGACATCTCAGAATGTGTATGATGCGCGAACACTCGCTAAAACTTGGTGCAAGCAAGACTGTTGGTTATTCCTTGGATTAGGAGCATATGGAAAAACGGTGGGTTTGGAGTGTCCCAGACTCATTCCAAACGATTCAGCGTCCAACATTTAGTGGAAAATGATACCCCACACGCCTAGGTACCCAAAAATCCTGAAAAATCACTTTCGAAATAGCTAGGTAGGTACCCATTTTGACCCATACCCTCCTCCAGTGGGCTCTGATCGGTCTGGGACCCGTCACAATGTATTCAGAGTTCAAAATTTACTCAAAAACGATACCCCACACGCCTAGTTTTGAAAATCATCGAGAATATTACCCCTCTAACCTGAGGGTTAAGACTAATCCTGAAAACACACTTTCGAAATAGCTAGGTAGGTACCCATTTTGACCCATACCCTCCTCCAGTGGGCTCCGATCGGTCTGGGACCCGTCGCAATGTATTTAGAGTTCTAAATTTACTCGAAAACGATACCCCACACGCCTAGTTTGTAAAATAGTCGAGAATACCCCTTACGCCTAGGTACCCCAACACGTAGGTTGTTAGGTACCCATTTTGACCCATAACCTCCTCCAGTGGGCTCTGATCGGTCTGGGACCCGTCACAATGTATTCAGAGTTCAAAATTTACTCAAAAACGATACCCCACACGCCTAGTTTTGAAAATCATCGAGAATATTACCCCTCTAACCTGAGGGTTAAGACTAATCTGAAAACAACTTTCGAAATAGCTAGGTAGGTACCCATTTTGACCCATACCCTCCTCCAGTGGGCTCCGATCGGTCTGGGACCCGTCGCAATGTATTTAGAGTTCTAAATTTACTCGAAAACGATACCCCACACGCCTAGTTTGTAAAATAGTCGAGAATATTACCCCTTACGCCTAGGTACCCCAACACGTAGGTTGTTAGGTACCCATTTTGACCCATACCCACTTCCAGTGGGCGCCAATCGGTCTTGGTCCCGTCTCAGTGGGTTCAGCGTCCAATATTTAGTGGAAAATGATACCCCTCACGCCTAAGTACCCAATAATCCTGAAAACTCACTTTCGCCACAGCTAAATAGGTACCCATTTTGACCCATAACCTCCTCCAGTGGGCTCCGATCGGTCTGGGACCCGTCGCAATGTATTTAGAGTTCAAAATTTACTCGAAAACGATACCCCACACGCCTAGTTTTGAAAATAGTCGAGAATACCCCTCACGCCTAAGTACCCCAACACATAGGTAGTAGGTATCCATTTTGACCCATACCCACTTCCAGTGGGCGCCAATCGGTCTTGGTCCCGTCTCAGTGGGTTCAGCGTCCAATATTTAGTGGAAAATGATACCCCTCACGCCTAGGTACCCAAAAATCCTGAAAACTCACTTTCGAACAGCTAAATAGGTACCCATTTTGACCCATAAACTCCTCCAGTGGGCTCAGTCGGTCTGGGACCCGTCGCAATGTATTTAGAGTAAAAATACATCGAAAACGATACCCCACACGCCTAGTTTTGAAAAATGCGAGAATACCCACGCCTAGGTACCCAAACACATAGGTAGTAGGTATCCATTTTGACCCATAACCACTTCCAGTGGGCGCCAATCGGTCTTGGTCCCGTCTCAGTGGGTTCAGCGTCCAATATTTAGTGGAAAATGATACCCCTCACGCCTAAGTACCCAATAATCCTGAAAACTCACTTTCGATACAGCTAAATAGGTACCCATTTTGACCCATAACCTCCTCCAGTGGGCTCCGATCGGTCTGGGACCCGTCGCAATGTATTTAGAGTTCAAAATTTACTCGAAAACGATACCCCACACGCCTAGTTTTGAAAATAGTCGAGAATACCCCTCACGCCTAGGTACCCAACACATAGGTAGTAGGTATCCATTTTGACCTATACCCACTTCTAGTGGGCGCCAATCGTTCTGGGGCCTGTCTCAGTGGATTCAGCGTCCAACATCACTGGAAAATGATACCCCATACGCCTAGGTACCCAATAATCCTGTAAACTCGCTTTTGAAATAGCTAGGTAGGTACCCATTTTGACCCATAACCTCCTCCAGTAGGCTCCAATCGGTCTGAGACTCGTCGCAATGAGTTCAGAGTTCAAAATTCACTCGAAAATGGTACCCTACACGCCTAGTTTTGAGAATAAATTGATGAGAATTTTACTCCTCACGCCTAGGTACCCCAACACGTAGGTTGTTAGGTACCCATTTTGACCCATACCCACTTCCAGTGGGCTCCAATCGGTCTTGGTCCCGTCTCAGTGGGTTCAGCGTCCAATATTTAGTGGACAATGATACCCCTCTCGCCTAAGTACCCAATAATCCTGAAAACTCACTTTCGCTACAGCTAAATAGGTACCCATTTTGACCCATAACCTCCTCCAGTGGGCTCCGATCGGTCTGGGACCCGCCGTAATGTAATTAGAGTTCAAAATTTACTCGAAAACGATACCCCACACGCCTAGTTTTGAAAATAATCGAGAATATTACCCCTCACGCCTAGGTACCCAAACACGTAGGTTGTCAGGTACCCATTTTGACCCATACCCACTTCCAGTGTGCCAATCGGCCTGAGACCCGTCTCGGTGGATTCAGCGTCCAACATCACTGGA
This sequence comes from Cyrtorhinus lividipennis, assembly GCA_019603395.1. NCBI lineage: Eukaryota > Metazoa > Arthropoda > Insecta > Hemiptera > Miridae > Cyrtorhinus > Cyrtorhinus lividipennis. The sequence continues at coordinate 1,719,738 of CM034007.1, forward strand.
AAATGATACCCCACACTTCTAGGTACCCGAAAGTAACGAAAATCCATTTTTCAAAAAACAAATTCTTGAGGTTGACGTTCGACTTATCGCACTTATCGTTATTTGAGGACTAGGTGGACTCCATCGTGCGTAATGACTTATACGTTACTTACACTAGGCCGAAATGCACATTGTCCACCAATATTGTGAGCGCTATGAAGTGCCACAAATGCGTGTGAGTCATCGTATGCAAAATTCCACATTTCACTCAGCCTAACTTTTTCACTTTATTTTTCAGTTGTTTAACGCTCAAATGACGGTCGCGATAAATGCGGTTTACTTTCGAGGGGGCCTGTGTTACAAGAATCTCCCAAATCGATCCATCACTTTCGAACAAAAACACGTAACTTCCTCTTGAGGTCGTCAAAACTTCAAGTTAAAAGTCTTGTAGGGAGACTGTTTCAGTACTTTCAACGACCCGAAAAAAATTGTTACATTTTAGAGCACGTGAGAAAAAAAATGTGACCGGATAGAGGGGCGTAAGCATCGCTCGATTTATGTTCGTTCTATAAATACTAGAGTTCGTTGAAGGGTCGCTTTTTTTATCGGCCGTAACACGGGGAAAAAATATTATTTTCTTTTTCGGTCGGCAACAACAGTAATGAGGGGGCAATGAGAGTGGAAGTGAACGAGGGTGGATTTGACAGGGACTCGAATATCTATTAGTCTGTAAATATTTGAGCCTGTCGCCCGCTCTTGAAAAATATAAGATATCTTGATCAATTTTCTTCGTGTGACGTAACCTGAATGAAAACACATACGTTCATAAGACTCTTCTTATTCACAATGAATGTGTACGGCCACAAGAACTTTGGACAATGTTATGTATTTTACACAAATCGTGTGCTTTTGGTTGGTTATTTGTTTTCGTGCAAAAATTCAAACTCTT
>CM034007.1:1720765-1735577 GCA_019603395.1 Cyrtorhinus lividipennis
CCTTAATCTTCTCGAGAACGGGGACAGGACGACCGCTTTCTATTTCAAACTTGATGATCCTTCCCAGTTTCTTGACGAACCCCGTCTCTATGCTAATGCCGTACAACATTGTATACCGTCTAATAGGATGAGTCGTAAAATATTCCCGGGATTCAACTCGACAGCGAACGGGAACTATACGGAGTCCCTTCCGATTCAAACCTCCTGTCAGTGAGAGCTCAAGAAAGTTATCCAGGCTAACCCATATGGCCTTAGAATCTTTGCATGTTTGTAAAGGTGTTTGCTTTCTGAGTTCTACTCGTAGCCGCACACCCAAACGTTCGCTATAACCAACCTATACTTAATATATATATTATAATATTATAATATTATATATTAATAATATATATTATACCATATCTGTCACTACAGTGAATAAGTGGTCAAGTCGAATTTTCCCCAAAATGAGTTAACTGCCATAAGGGAAGCGGAATCGTGTTACCTTTGTTGGTTGGTTATTCCTTGAATAATCAACCTATGTTTTCATGATAATGGTCAACCTCTCCGATTTGGCTCAAAATTTTTTTCTGGACGTTTCATGGTGTCTAGATCAAAAAAGGTCAATGTCCGTCCGCTGTCCGCCGTCCGCCATCCACGCCGTTTCTGGTAGTAGAAAATTTTCTAAAAATCTGAAATTTGGGTCAGGGGTCTGTTCCCGGCCTAGAACGATCCTCCAAACTTTTCAGCCCGATCGGACCAAATTTGGGCGGGGTAGGGGTCAAAATGTGTTTTTTGAGATTGTCGAGATTTTGGGCGATCGGCGAGTGGGGTATCATTTTCCACTAAATTTTGGACGTTGAATCCAATGAAATGGGTCCTAGAACGTTCGGAACCCACTGGAAGAAGTTATGGGTCAAATTGGGTATATATTACCCATTTTGAATATGTGTTTTGAGATTTCTGGAACCTAGGCGTGTGGGGTATCATTTTCCACTAAATCATGGACACTGAATCGATTGGAATGGGTCTGGGACCTACCGCACCCACTGTTTCCCCCATGTTTTTAAATAAGTTTCCATGCGCCTGGTCTGACGAATAACCAACCCCTGTGCATGAAGAATTTGCGTTTTTGCCTTTTACTCCACCTTGTCTCGTCCTTGTTTCCGCCCTGTCTCATCCTGTTCTCCGCCTTGTCTCGTTCTGGTCTCCATCTCGCCTCCGCTTTTCATTCCACCTTGTCTCGTTCTGGTCTCCATCTCGCCTCCGCCTTGTGTCATCCTGGTCTCCGCCTTGTCTCGGCCTGGTCTCCACCTCGCCCCACCTTGTCTACGATTTGTATCCACCATGCCTCCACCTTGATTCATCCTGGTCTCCGCCTTGTCTCGGCCTGGTCTCCACCTCGCCCCACCTTGTCTACGATTTGTATCCACCTATTCCACTAAATTTTGGACGCTGAATCGATTGGAATGGGTCCGGGACTCATAGCAATAGGGTGATTCCCTCCAAATCTCAACTTCCTAAACAAAAATCCGGATTTTAGGTGGTAGTTCAAACATTAAAAACGCCCTCCTGAAAAGTTGGGAAATTTGAGTTACCCACTTATTCACTGGGGTGGCAGATATATTATATAGGGATATTAATTGGCCAGCTAGCCAGAAAATATAATTAGGTACTTACCTCAGTTATTAGGCTGTGACCAAATTCCCTAATAGATTCCCGTGAACACCAAAAATCTCAGGTATTTGCAAAGAACTTATGTAAAATGATAATACACGGTATATATTTACACCTAATCAAATATTTTTGGAAAGCAAATTGTCAAATTTTTCGGCAAGTCGGAGAGGTTGACCTTTTGCTTATTCAAGGAATACCCACCTAAAAAGAAGCTACGTTTATTGAGCCTGTCATTCATCTCGAGTTGTTAGCTCCTTGGGTTCTCTAAAACAGTGGAAAGGATCACACAAAATCCACTTGCACACTCCCAAGGTAGAGTTTCATTATAGAAATTCCGATGTGCTATGTAATTTTCCCAAGGGACGCATACTATGAGTAGGTAAACGAGTCCCGATACAACAATAACTAAGTTCTTCAATGACCGGGTACGATGACTGGGGAAAGATCATTCATCTCAATGTCTTCATGAGACGATGACTCAAAACGAATGGGAGGTCTAAGGTTTCCAGAGAAGATAAGAAACCCATTGCTATTTTTTCCCTTTAAACAAGGGTAATCTTGAAAGAATTTACCGACGGTAAAACGATCAGGAGGACAAATTAGCGTCTCGGTAATCACATTCAAACGGTCAGTTGAGCAACACTATCGTGCTCCTCGGAACAAACCGTCATTTTGTCAGAGGAGCGAATAGAACCTCGGTAAAGTAAGACACTACGAGCCTTCGGAATAGGTACTGTAATTTACGTTCACCAGGTGAGCTCAAGAACCATTATCGGTTGGGAACAAAAATGGTTCCGTCCGGTGTGAAATGGAATACGACGATTTGAGGGGGAATCCTCCTCACCAACTGGCCTCATCCATTCAGCGTCCAAAATTCAGTGGAAAACGATACCCCACACGCCTAGATCGCCAAGAATCTCAAAAATCTATTTTTTGAAATACACATATTGACGCCACCAATGTGTTCCGAATCGGGCTGAAAAGTTTCGGGGACCAACTAAAAGCCGGAAACGAGTTTCTGACCAAAATTTCAGATATTTAGAAAATTCTCTACTATCAAAAACGGCGTGGACGGTGAACAAACATCTGCTTATTTTGATGTAGATCACTTTGAAACGCCCAGAAAAATTTGTTGAGGCGGATCAGAGAGGTTAACTAGGAGAGGTTGGTTTTGCATGAAATCATAGGCCGATTATTCAAAGAATGACAGACCGAAAAAGAACATTTTCAGCCCCAATGGGGCCAGACCGAGGGACTAGATTCAAGGAATAACCAACCAAAAAACTAGATTTTCGTCTGGTTTCACACCCTATTAAATTCGCAGAAAGCTATCGATAGTTACCCGACAAAATATAGATGGTACGAGCTATCGATAGTTTTCCGCTCCCAATATTTACAGAAAAACCAAATTTGTTGATGGTCAATGTTCGATAGTGGCTATTGATGGTTAGAGGCCGATTTTTGATAGGCATCGATATTGAATTTGCACTGTCAATGTTGATGGTAACATCGATGTTTCACCTTCGAATGTTCTATTCCTAGCATAAGATAAGTTGTGGGAGGTTACATTGGTGTAAGGTTCATAAGGAAGGTACGCCGCGGAGTTAGCGCTCCAAGCGGTGAAATACAAAGTTTCCGGACCATATTCCGCCAAATACAAAGTTTGTGGAACACCAGGTTTTACTGTTATTCTGATTTTATGACTCAAAAAATTGCTCCCAGCACAATATGCCAAATTGCTGCAATCATACCTATCAGATCGATTCTTCGGGATTAGATAAGAAGATGCGTATTCTGAAGCAACAAGGATACAAGCTGGAGTACCACAGGGAAGCGTACTTGGCCCACGTACATCCTGTATACCAGCGATCTACCAGAAAGGGAAGAGAACACTCTGGCCACATTTGCAGATGATACTGCAATTCTAGCCACTGGTGAAACAAACCACCACACGATACTGAAGCTCAAAAGATCGCTAAGCCATTCCAAAAACTGGACAAAAAAATTGAGGATAAAAATGAATGAGCTGAAGTCGGTACATCTTGATGTACATGTTGATTTCACCAACAAAAGAATCGACTATGTCCCGATACATCTCAACAATCAGGTGATACCACATGCCAATGAAGCCAAATATTTAGGCATGACTCTGGATGCTCGACTCCGCTGGAAAGAGTGTGTCAAGAAGAAAAAACCAGAACCTCTTACGAAATTCAGGAAAATGTACTGGCTTATGGGACGACGCTCAATGCTGTTTCTCCACAATAAGCTTACATTGTACAATCAGGTCCTCAAGCCAGTCTGGACCTATGGTGCTCAACTGTGGGGTTGCACCGCTCCAAGTAGTCTCCAAATCATCCTTAAAAGAGCCCCTACACGATCAGTTTTACTGACAATCTGGTCCCTCCGAGATTGACGCGAGGTGATTGAAGGAGCAAACTGATCGTCTAGGGGCGTGAATGATGGTTGAGTCAGTGCTGGGAGGTGATTGAAAGAAACTTCGAATTTCGGACTGACTGAAGCGGCAGACTGAACGTGTAGAGGGGTGATTGAATCAGTTTGTCTCAGCCACGTGCGCGGCACCGAACATGTCGGATACCTCGGCCCCTGCAGCGCAGACCGAGCAGCCTAAGTTTACCAGCCTGCTGATAGATCTTTATCGAGAGCATCCCGTTTTATGGAAAGTGAAGGATAAAGATTATTTTAGTAAAAATGAGTGCATCGATTTCTCAGCTTGTACCATTCCTTCGACCATCGTCGTTTCCTCTTCTGGTCATTCTTCTTTTTTTTCAACGCTATAATCGTCAAAGCAAGGATGCAGATCACTTTTCGAAGACACACTGAAAATAGCAATGCCCTTGAGAGCAAAACGCGGCGAGCAAGCTCAATACGGCAGCACGGAAACTCGACTACAAATGAACACTGACAGATTGACTGAAGCGCCACCGCATGCTATCAGTAAACTGAGGGACCAGACTGTCAGTAAAACTGACCATGTAGGGGCTACTAGGTCACTCTCAAACATTTGTATCAAATTGGCTGGAACCTTCCCGTTTGCTCGAGACAACACGTCGAGTTCCCAGAACCAGGGAAGACTCGAGAAGGTTCTCAACCAAGGGAGCAAGCATAAAAGGAACCGAGGAACGCCAGACAGTTCAGTTCAGAGTCTGAATATAGACACTTCACTGTACCCCATGATATGAATAGTGTGACAACTGCATTATGTTACAACTGTGTATTGTGTATTGTGATTGTGTAAGTGTGTGAATGAGAACAGTGTATTTGAGTGAACAATTGTAATTAATTATTTACAAAGAATAAAAATCGTTACAATACACAGCCTAAATTATTAGCTGTTAAATTATTAGCCTGCCAAGTTATTTTTACAGTATAGACTTCTAGAATGGCTGGAAGAAAATTCGTAATATTCTACAATCGTGTGGCATATCTATCTTCTTCTTCAAGTGCCGTCTCCATCATAGAAGGTTGGCGATCATTTCTGCATATTTCTCGCGGTCCTGCGCCAGGTGAAACAAATCTGCTGCTCGGTGAATCCCCGTCCAGCTTCGTATGTTAGATAACCATGATGCGCGCTTCCTTCCGACTCTTCTTCGTCCGCTGATCTTCCCCATCATTATGGTCTGCAACAAGCTGTACTTGGGCCCACGCATAACATGCCCCAAGTATGACACCTTGCGCTTCTTTATTGACACCAGCAGTTCACGCTGCAGGGAGTTCTGTTGAAGGATGTAATCATTGCGGAGTCGGGCGGTCCAGGGGATCCTCAGCATACGTCGGATCAGCCACATTTCAAAGGCCTCTAGCCGATTCACGTCCTTGTCTCAACTCCATATAGGAGTATAGACCAAATGTAACATTTAACAACTCGCCAGCGCAGCGCAAAAACTGACATCCCGGCGACACAAAATACTACGCATGTTGTTAAATGCTCCACGTGCCACCTCAATCCGACTGCGCAGTTCCCCCTCCAACGGCCATGTGCCCGACACCCACTGCCCTAAGTACCTGAATCTTGTAACTTGCTCGATGCTTTGCCCATTAACAGTTAGTCTGATGGTACTACTCGCTGCCTTTGAAATGACCATTGACTTAGTTTTTGACACGTTGATTGCCAGGCCATACTTCCTGCAGGCTACTGCAACCCTGTCCAAGAGAGCTTGGAGCTCTACCTCAGAGTGGGCCAACAGCACCGTGTCATCGGCGTACCTCAGATTGGACACAGGTAATCCGTTTACGGGGATGCCAATATCACAGTCATCCAGGGCCTCCTTAAATACCTGCTCCGAATAAATGTTAAATAGCATATCTATAACTGATTTCAATGGAAGGAATGAGGAGCTGAGACAGTACTATTTTTGTATACCAACCCAAAGCCTAATGTATTCCGATGGTTTCGAATTCGCTCTGGGTAAAACCACTTATCCATAACACACGCTTTGAGTCGAGCACTTTTCTTATTCATAAGAACGTGCATTCCTTTTTTCGGAAGGCTGAAACGCCCCACCCAAAATACTCGGGTCCGCGTCGAATTTATCAACTGAGCTTTCGGCACCAGCGGCAAATTCATATTAGATGGGCGTTCACCTTCGGATCGGAATATAAGTATTGGATAATGCCTTGATACCACCTTCCCCTGGAGGCAAGTCACATTAAATCAAAAATAAGAAAATCTCTACTCGAAAGACTTTAATGTGAGGCATCATTATATCCCATTGATAAAAATACCTTTTTTGCACAATTTATTCTCTTCTGATATCAGCTTTTATACTTAAAACTAAGTTTCGTGACTAATTTGGAATTTCATGAGGCCTCGTCGTCAGTTCCTCAATAATTTTAAATCAATGAATCGAATGTAAATATTCGAAGATTGATCACCACTTGACATGCGATCATCAAAAAACCGAAATCCCTCACTGACTCATCGTGACGCAATTGAGTCCACGCCCCGTCGGCTTTTAGGCTGTTGACAGTGTGAGGTCCGTTCGAAGTGCGTGTGGTCAGGGGAAGTGTGGCAACTGATAATTACTTGTAGTTCCCTTGATGACCACTTGATGATGCCGTTGGAACCGCCTATCATCTCGAGCGGTCTGTAAAATAGCCGGGAAAGGAAGAACTTGTTTGTTTATTGTGTGCTGATGAGACAGCGTTTAACACGTTGACGTAGGAATCCCTTCAGGCTCGCGCCCGCCTATTTACACATGTCACCTGTTACCACACAGGATGTCAATGAGGTCGTCTGACGTATGCATTTTTCCAGCGACTTCCTGGGAAATTCATGAAGTTGGAAATTTTGGTTGGTTTATTCTTGAATAATCAACCTAAATTTTCATGCAAAAAGTGTCCGAATATCTCCAATTTTTGTTGGTTATTCGTTGAATCCAAGAATTTCCCTTCAAACACAGGGTTGGTACTATTTGAAACATTTGTTCAAAACACTGTTTTGGTTGGTTATTCCTTGAATAATCAAGAATCTCTCCGATTCATCCCAAAATCTTTTCCTGAGCGTTTCAAAGTGTCTAGATCAAAATTAGCAAATGTCCATCCGCCGTACGCCGTCCACGCCGACTTTGGTAGTAAAAATTATTCCAAAAATCTGAAATTTTGGTCAGGGGTCTGCTCATGGCTCTAGTTGGTTCTCGAAACTTTTCAGCCCGATCGGACCAAATTTGGGCGGGGTAGGGGTCAAAATGTGTATTTTGAATAATGGATTATTGAGTTTTTTGCAATCTAGGTGTGTTGGGTATCATTTTCCACTAAATTCTGGACGCTGAATCCAATGAAAAGGGCCCTAGAACGATTGGCACCCAGGATAGAAAAGGTTATGGGTCAAAATGGGTACCTATCTACCCATTTCGAATGTATGTTTTCGAGATTTCTGGTACCTGGGCGTGTGGTTCCACTAAATTTTGGACCCTGAATCGATTGGAATGGGTCCGGGACCCACCACACCCACTGTTCTCCCCATTTTCCCCATGTTGAAGAAATGATTCTCATTCATCTGGCTCGAGGAATAACCAACCTGTAAATAAATTTGCAGCTTTTTTTCTTTTCTAAATTTTCTTTTTTATTTATTTTTTTTTATTTTATTTTAGAACCGATTGGAGAATTAAATTTGAAATTTAACCTCCTTTCCAAAACTACAATACAATTTGAATCATGCTGTGATAATAAGGGCGTCACGAGCATGAATCACGACCAAAATCGTAAAATATAATCAGCATTTGAATCACCCTTGATTTTTGGAGGACGCAACAGTATAGTTGTAAGCCCCCAGGCTTGCTGCCTCCAGAAGGCCAGAAGGGAGGGAGCATGCGCCAGGATGCGCGCGCAGCTCCTGCCTTGACGTTGCATTTAGAGAGGCCCAGCACTCACTCGTTGCGAAGGCATCCCACCAGGCGGACATCGTCGAAGCGCCCCATGGGGCTGAGGCGCCCAACATGTTGGAGTTATATATTTTTGTAACCTGTCGTGCAAGTGCATCTCACTCAGTCCATCCTGGCTTTGTCCTGTGCTCGCTCTGAAGTGAACTCTGCGACCATGCTGAAGTCGACCGAAGCTGTAATATTGTGTTCCCCATGAGATAAAGGACTCAAGTTAATAAGCCTCGCTGTGTACCTGCGGGACAGCGAGCCCCCTCCTGTTTTTCCTTCGACGTCGACGCCGTTTTCGTCAGCCGGTATCGTTGAACTTGCTCATTAAATTGTATTTCATGTATATCATAATTTCATGTATCATGTATTAATTGTATTTTTTGTTCCACATGTTGTCTAATTTACTTTGTCGAATTACTTTGTCTTGTATCAATTCTAGCCCAGGTTCAGGCATATTCTCCTTTGCAACGAGTCCTTGTTTTCAATTATAATTCATTTTGTATCAATGTATTTTTTGCTCATCCTTGGTATCCCTAGTTGCTCAGTCGTAAGTCTTGGACTTACATCCTGTATCCTCTCGCTAGGTCCCTTCCAAATTCTCCGAAGAAACCCGAATTAAATTATAGTAAATTCAAACACATTTTAATTCGAGAGAGGCTTACATAGTCACTGGTCACCCTGTACACTATCCCCTAAACGAATAGACTATCTTAAAATTGATGTTCACTAGTTCACAGAACTAGGTAATTCAAGATTTTACGACAGTGACAAGCAGTAATTCATATTTTCCCTCGCGCAAATGACGCAGACTTTCTTATTTTAAATGAGAACTCCAACTTTTTAATGCAGATTTGGATTCTAGCCAAGAAAATCTTCCTCAACACATTTTTTATCGCGCGCAGTAGGTTCAACGAGCACACAGAGTTGTGCAACCCAAAATTTTCAAATAAAATAGGGGTTGGTGGTAAACTCAAAGGGTGGCAAGTGAATATTAATTTTTTTCAACTAATATATAATGAATAAAAATGGAATTAATTGGAATAATGATCTAAATATCTTTATTTCGTGTCTATTTATATAAAAAAATTTTGGCACCTGTTATGAGCCAGATCGACATTCTGAATTAAATTAATTATTTAACTTTCGAGGCCTGGTTGAAAAATGTAAAAATAGGAAATTGAAACCTTCCTTAGTGATCAAGTCATAAATCATCCTAATCTGAGGGATGTAAGTAGGCATGAATGAGCTGCCTGAGTGATTAATCAGAGAAGTATTTCTTCCGAATCATGAAATGGATAGTATCACGTGAATCAGCGTTGAAAAACAATGAAAGTCCATGTGCCACACTTTTGAGTCTACCATTATCCACTATTTGACAATTTTGGGGTTGCAACTTTGCGCGCAATTGGTTATTCCTCGGACCAGGCGCATGGAGACTCATTTCTTCAAAATGGGGAAAATGGAAACAGTGGGTGTGGCGGGTCCCGGACCCATTTCAATCGATTGAGGGTCCACAATTTAGTGGAAAATGATACCCCACACGCCTGGGTTCCAGAAATCTTGAAAACAGACATTCGAAATGGGTAAATAGGCACCCATTTTGACCCATAGCCTCATCCAGAGGGCACCAATCGTTCCGGGACCCATCTCATTGGAATCAGCGTCCAAAATTTAGTGGAAAATGGTCCCGCACACGCCTGGGTAGCAGAAATCTCAATAACACATATTCAAACATGGGGAAAACAGTGGGTGTGGTGGGTCCCGGACCCATTTCAATCGATCCAGGGTCCAGAATTTAGTGGAAAATTGGACTTTGTGTATTTGTAATCGGCTTAATACGGCCAACAGTAACTTCGTCGTAAACTCTCAAACTATGAAGATGTTGTTTGCAAAATTATGCTCTTGTTGTTAGTGTAAACTCATCCAAGATCGTCAACGTTTCAGTTCGAGTGATTGCGGACACGAAACGAGTTCGAGTTTAGAATGACCCTCAGTGAGCAATCCGCGCAATTATCAACCTGACAATTTGATCTTGAGTGAGAAGTGAAGTGTAAAATCGCAGTGGTTTGCTACCGTTTAATCGGTCAATCGATCGGTGAAGTGCAGACAAGAAGCACCACAGTGTCAACACTGAACTCGTGCCCGTTTTCTTAACAAACTGAAAGACGTGCTAATAAGCTGAGTGGACCTCCGGATCTGGATGCACTGTTCGTGTGCGATCGACGATAACGTCTTCGCAATCGATCCAGCACGACAAAAGCCCCAAAGTCCGCACGAAGGCTTCGGGGATCGTGGATTCTTCTAATAGGAGAGTCGACATTGCTGAGAGAACTCGCCAAGTAAATTGATGTGAATAATGGGTAGGGCAATTTAATTGTCGGGGTGTTGTCAGTTCGTGCTGTGTCCGATCTTCTAACAATATCCCGGACTTGTCCGTTCGGTGTTGACAGCCGTGGCCGGCCCTCAGTCAACGACTTCAGAGAACACAAGCAGAGAAACGCGTATCGTAGCACCTGACACCGAGTTCAAAGCGAGGATTCACCGTCCCAGGAGGCGATTACCTCCAATTTTATTATACTTGAAGCCATTCGGAGTCGTTCAAAGAGAATGTATTATCCCGTCTCGAGTCGTCCAGGTATACTTCACTCGAATCATTGTCTTCTAAGTGCCTCCCACATTCTCCGATGAAGCTATTCTGCTAGCATCCGCTCTCAAACGGTTTAGTTCATATTCAAGCGCCAGTTCTAACAAGAGTTTCAGATTATTTTTTCTTGAATAATCAACCTATGTTTTCATTCCCGAGGTCAATCTCAGCGATATATTCTCAAATTTGACAGCTCGCATTTTAAAATGTCCCCAAAACGCAGCAAATTCTTCGGCTAAACCCAAGAATATGGACCGTTGTCGCGTTATCAACTGATAGCAATGATATCGCGCATATGGTCGATAATCGATAATCGAAAGTTTTTGTTGTTGCCTCCTTTTTGTCTCCTCCTGCTATCTTCAGTCACTTCACTTCAGTCGGTGTACATTAGTACATTTTCCCTCCATCCTTCCTTGTGCGTGTCCACTGTTCCTGCAAGCATATTACTGTGAGAATCTCCAGTCCTGCTCTGAATTTACATTTGTTTAAGTTTAAGTTTAAGTTTAAGTGTTTGTGTGTTAGTGATGATCTGATCTTCTCAAGGATGTGGCCAATGTATATCGGCCAGATGGCGGGAGTGAGAGGCTTAGTGAAGCTTAATATTTTCCAAAAGATTCAATTTCAAGTCAATTTCAATTTTTTCATTCCATTCACTTCTTCCAATAATTATTCGATTTACATTTTACGCCATTTTACGCCAAAAGTACGAGGTAAGTTTATTTCAATTTATTTATTTTAATTCAATTTAGTATTTCCCTCCTATTTTATAAAAACAAATATGGCCGACAGGGATAAATATTTCGCGTATATATCGATATCAGCTGATAACGCGACAACGGTCCATATTCTTGGGTTTTACCAATTCTTCTACCATAGTTGAATATTCCTCGGAGCAGTAGTGGGTTAACAGCTAGTATGGAGTCCTGGACTTATTCCGATCGATTTCATTTTGGATTCAGCATCCAACGTTCAGTGGAAAATGATACCCACATAACTAGTTCAGTTCCCACACTTAGATGAATGAAAATTCAAAGCGAAAAGACCAGAAAACGCTGCTAAATACTGAAATACTGAAATACTTTCACAAGGGTTAGCTATTCCTCGGACCCGGAGCATTTACTTATTTATCTGTACAGACTGTTGATTTGTTTATATGTTAATTTATCAGTATCTGTTTCAATTTACAAAGTTATAAAGTGAATTAAAAAATGCTGCAAATTCTTACACACGGGTTGGTTATTCCTCGGACACGGCACATGGAGACTCCTTTCTTCAACATGGGGAAAATGGGGGAAACAATGAATGTGGCGGTTCCCGGACCCATTCCAATCGATTCAAGGTCCAAATTTTAGTGGAAAATGGTACCCCATACGCCTAAGTACCCATGCCCCAATTGGACCCATTTTGCCCATGCGGACCCATAACCTCATCTGATGGGTGCCAATCGTCCGAGACCTCATGATCAGCGTCCAATTAGTGGAAATGATACCAGAAACGCACAGAGTCCAGAAATCTCGAAAACACACATTCGAAATGGGTGGACAGGCACCCATTTTGAATTATAGCTTCATCCAGAGGGCTCCAATCGTTCCGGGACTAATTTTTAGTCCAATATGAATTAGTAATCCTAGTAATAGTGATTGTGGAAGAATTTTCAGCGTTTTGGTTGGTTATTCCTTGAATAATCAACCCATGTTTTTATGCAAAAAGTCAATCTTTCCGATTCGGCTCAAAATTTTTTTCAGAGCGTTTCAAAGTGTCTAGATCAAAAAATGGGTGAATAGGTATCTATTTTGACCCATAAACTGGGGGCGCCACTCTTACCGGGACCCATTTCATTGGATTCGGCGTCTCAAATTTAGTGGAAAATGATACCTCACACGCCTAGATTGCCGAAAATCTCGAAAATCCATTTTTCGAAATACACATTTTGACCCGTGCCCCTCCAAATTTGGTCCGATCGGGCTGAAAAGTTCTGAGGACCGACCTAGGCCGGGAACAGGCCCAGAAAAAACACGTCCAGAAAATGTTTTTGATTATTCAAGGAATTTTTATTTTCACTACCAATTCCACCCTCTAGCTACTGGATTCACATGAATGGGTCGTAGTGACATAGTTAAATTCCGGAAGTTGCCGAATTCCTATGCGGTTTAGGTTTTCCGCTGAATTTTGGACCCTGAATCGATTTAAATGAGCCCCCATACTCCTGGGCCGAAAAATGACATGTGTGAGGAATTTGCAGCGTAATCTTCAACGGCTGGAAATGAGGTTTCTAGTCGGTCTGTAGCAAGTTTCTCTGGTAACTATGATGAAGCGTGAGTGATAATCGGTTATACGAAGGGCCAGCAGCCCAAAAAAGGAAATATAAAGGAATGGTGGGAGGGGGGGAGGTCGTAAGAGAGGGTAGGAGGACTATTTTTCAACTTTAGAAAACCAGTGGCCGTAATCCAATGAACAAGAGGGAAACGTCGCGCCGACATCAAAAAACTCAAATCTGACAAAATATAACACGCCCAACCAGTTGTGAAATAATAGTGTTGAAAAGGGCCCCGAAACACTGTCATAAATACTGCGTTCAACACTAGTTCTGAGCTCTTTCTAGAACTAGATTTCTGAACGGAACTAAATCAACATATCAGTACTGAATCCAGCGGGCCGAAACTCCCCTGAGAGATTCCCGACAAGGCTATTAATCTTCACCTTTTGGGAACTCTAAAAAGCGGAAAATCTGACCCTAATAGAGCTCTTTATGTCCGACTCAGAAAAGGATTTGGATTGAAAATGATCGCTCTTGTGAAAAATTACTACAGTTCGTCCTTTTTTCTGTAGGTCTTTTTCTCTGATACAAAAAGGATTTGGTGAAGCAGTTTGAGATCTGGTTTCTCATAATCCCGCGAAGAAATCGCCTTACCACACTTCTACCCACAACCAATCGCGCCTAACCTACATAATATGGAATTAGGCTCATCTCCTGAAATCGTGGGCGCTGGAAGCTTGACGCGGAGAAATGGCAAGTGTGACTGTTACAAAACGCTCACTAATTTGATACGCGGACTCAACTGAGATCAAGTTTTCAATGGGTTGTTGTCAGTAATGAGGGTAACACTGGATGCAAGTGTAAGCCTCTCTCGAATTAAAATCTGTTATAATTTTAATTCGGTTTCTTCGGAGGTTTTGAATGGACCTAGCGAGAGGTTACACAATGTAAGTCCAACACTTACACGGAGCAATTAGGGATACCAAGGATGAGCATAAAACACATTGATACAAATGGATTATAATTGAAAAAAGACACGTTGCGAAGGAGAATATGCCTCAAACTAGGCTAGAATTGAACAGACAAAGTAATTCGACAAAGTAAATTAACAACATGTGGAGCATAAAATACAATTAATACATGATACATGAAATACAATTAATGACAAGCACAATGATACCGCTGACAAAACAGCGTCGCGTTGAAGGGAAAACTGGAGGGGGCATGCTGTCCAAGGTACACAGCGAGCTTAATTAACTTGAGTCCTTTATCATCTCATGGGGAACATAATATTACAGCTTCGGTCGACTTCAGCACGGTAGCAGAGTTCACTTCAGAGGGAGCACAGGACAAAGCCAGGATGGACTGAGTGAGATGCACTTGCACGACAGGGTTACAAAATGTATATGACTCCGACATGTTGGGCGCCTCGGCACTGAAGGGCGCCTCGACAACAACTGCCTGGTTGGGCACCTTGGCAACAAGTGAAGTGCTGGAGCTCTCTCCAAATGCGACATCTGGGCAGGAGCTGCGCGCGCATCCTGGCGCATGCTCCCTCCCTTCTGGCCTTTTGGAGGCAGCAAGCCTGGGGGCTTACATCAAGAAAATTGTTTATTTATTTATTTACAATACACGGGAACGAGCCCAGTTTGCAGTAGTATATTGGTCGAATCAAACATTGGTGGATTATAAGGAAAAAAAAATAAGAAATGAATAACCATTGGGAGTTTCAAAATTAGTGAGAGTTGCAGTGCCAGCATCTTGAGGATGACCGGGGGGGGGGGGGGGGAACAGATCCATATCTGCAGCAGCAAGCAGATGGTTGGCGGTGCGGGGTAGACGGCTGGGGGGGCGTGAGCCTGTATT